>CM036249.1:622500-648272 GCA_020698575.1 Bostrychus sinensis
TCTCCGACTGATGAGAAGTTGTCCCCTGGCTCAGGGACCTTCTGCAGCGGCTGGCATTGATCCAAGTGGAAGTTGTAGAAGCCGGAGATGGAGCAGAGGTTGTTGTGGAGAGTTGAGGCCCTTCTTAAAGGAGCCAGCGTTGTCCAGGTGGCTCAGTTGGTCAGCTGTGATGTTTCCAGTACAGGCAGAGCTTTGGGCCCTGCCTGTTTTCCCTCAGCACTCTCCCATTGTGTTATCTACTTTTCCAGAGTGGAGGTTACAGGAGCAGTGATACCTCACAGCATTCATTTAGGAAACATGTTTTTGGTAAACGTATTATCTGGGACCTGCTGAGAGAAAATAGAGGAACACGTTGCACACAAAACAATGCCATCCCCCTTCTCTTTTTTTTTGGGGGGGGGGGGGGGGGTGGTCTCGTGTCTGGACCATGATCTCTGATTTCAATTCTCTCATGGATTTTTTAGTAAAGTTGTAATTTGGCAAAATAAGTTAGACTCACATAGATAGCACATAAAAGCATCAAATATGATAAGGCAATCTGAAATAATTTACCAAAGGTGTTATAGTTACCACATCCATGTATTTTCCTTGGTTTTCCTTAGTTCCTTGAATGATACACACTTTTCTGAAGTGTGCTTGTTCCATATTTCATATTGTTCCATATGGGTTTATATCAGCTCAGTCTTTTGGTCCATTTGTATTGCTTTTAGGTGATAGTTCAGTCTGTGGAGGGAAATATCAACATATACACACCACAACTCTTCTCCTAGAGTTGTTTTCAGTGGGTTCAGATCCATATGGATCCAGTTTGTTGGATCCTTATTATCTTTATTAAGCACCTGTTAAAACCTGTTAATTTCAGAAATATGAACATTTTGGATCATAACAACACAAAGAGTGATTCAAGTTCACATATTCACATTCACCCAGACATTCACACAGAAAGTGTTATTAAACCTGGTCAAGTCCACATCAGAGTTTGGTCAGTCCCAAAAATGTATTTTACCATTCCCCTTTTCATTTTTGTGCACATTTTTTAAGAATGACGTCATGTTAACTCAAACATTTTGTTGCATTATTGCTGAGGCCAGGAAGTATCCTGTCTGTGATCACATGGCCCCATAAGGTCACCACTGTTTCAGATGAGCAGAGTTTCTAATTCTTGTTGCAACAAGTTCAATACACCTTTGAAATAAAACAGAAAATGCTTCCTAAATTAGTTATTTTACACTTACAGAAATACACAGAGCTCTCAGTAAATGCAGATTCCTTACCCCAGCTGCAGGTGTTGTGTGTGTGCTTTTACCTGCATTATGTGCTGTGGACAAGATTTCTGTACATAACCTGTCAACCCTTTTGTGTACCACTGTTGCTTGAGTGCTGTTAACATCCCCCCTTTTTGACACATGGACCATCCCATGATGTGTCAATTTGGCCTGATTTTTTTTCTAAAAATTGTTATGAAGGCAAGGCTGGGATTCAGGCCTCTACTAAAGATCATCATGTTGGGTTGGTATGCAGACAAGGAGGGGCGGAGCTTGTAAATTAACCCGTCTTGCCATTATTATTACCAACGACAAGACATTGACATGACAGGACATTGGACAAACAGACAAAGACAAAGAACAGAGACACAAACAACAAACAAACTCAGAGTAGCACTAGTATTAAAAAATAAAAAATAAAATAAAACATAACAAAACATCTTCGAACAATGCTGTCCCATCTAAAAAGAGCAAGCTAAACCCTCTCAGTCTAACGTGTTTCTACTCCCATCGTACAGGTTATCCACTGTAACCTGGGGCTTTTGACCTTCTCCCACGTCTGACCACATGACCGCAAATGGCAACACTTAATGCCATGGTGATATAGTTGTACAAAAAAAAAAAATACTGGAGAATTTTCACAAAGCAGTATTACTCCTGCCTCCCTTAGAGCATTAAAACTGGAGTAATGCCAACAATAGCTTCTTGTTTTAAGGGGTACTGGTGCTGGTATGGCCTATAAGTAGATTTAGGGCTGATCACCACTGGTTCACAATCTTTGATCAAACCAACATCATATTTTACTTTTTGCCCACACGTCCTGTGAAACTGCTTTTAAAGCAGGGACGGCTGCAGCCTCAGAGTCAGAGAGAAAGAGGAGGAGGAGGTGCTGTTTTGATAAGCGTCATGTTTATCTGACACCAGAGACACAGAGCAGTTTGAGTGTAACACAGAGGTGAAAGCATTCTGTTTGCTTCAGCACAGAAGAGAATGAGACCCAGGGTCAGAGGTGGGGCCCAGTCTGTGACTCGTGTGATGTGCAGTGCAGGTCATCCTCATGCATACAAGTAGTTCCCTCAGGAGACACCTGGTTTGTGCCATTTTGATTAGGTCTGTAGTAATTGGAGTTGGTGGCAATTTCCATTGCTATAAATATAAAGGAGTCCCAGTTCCCAACCTGACTCCTGTGAATATGTTGTTATTGGCCAAATAATCAATTGTTACAACCTGAGGACCTTCTGGTGTGGAGATAAGGCAAATGTTTAATCTGCACATCAGATCTCAACCCAGAAGATTAACTGGACATAATGTGGAAAAATGGAAAAGAGCTTAAAAGTTTTGCCTGCAGGGTCTGAGCATGAAAATGGAGACATATTGCTCTGGCACAGTGTCACCAGAGGCACTGACAGAGTAAAACATAACAACCACTCATTTTGGGAGATTTCTTTAAGACTAGCCTTTTGACCACAGAATTAGTGGCCCCCGAATCAACAAGAAACATTCCTTTTTCACCATTCAATTCAATGGTATATTCTGGCAAGGCTGTATTTGTCAATGAGATCAGACTTGCATAAGTTGTAGCTGCTGGCTTAGTCTTATTCTCCAAATAAGTGTCTGCTTGTGAAATCAATGTGTGTATGTTAGCAGTAAGCAGTTCTTCATTGCAGAGCTACAGATGTGAATGTGTGTGTGTTGTGGGTGCAGTACCTTCCTCTGGGTGACGTCTCCTCGGTGCGTCTCTCACCGGGCCCGTCCTCGCTGCCCAGTCAGTCTGACCCCTGGGGAGCAGTGTCCAACTTATACAATCTCAAGTCCAGTGTCCAAACTGTCCTCAAGTGTACCATACGTTGTCTTGGCCTCTATTTTGTCCTTGGTGGACCCTCTGTCCTCTGTTCCAGTGACCACGACCCTTGCCTCGGCCACGTCCTTGTCCCAGGCATCCGCGCTCTCTGCATCCAGCTGCATGGTCAGAGCAGCTGTGTGTAAGTCCTTGGTGATGCTGTAATTGTCCATTTCCTCACACTGGCAACTTGGACCACTGGACATTGTGTGGAGGAGCCCAGTTCACAGAGTGCAGCTTTAAGACCCGACAGAAACTTGCTTTCTTATGTGATGGGTGCTACAGTCAGTTCAACTCATGTTTAAACTGGTGGACTGGGCTTCCTGTTCTTCTGAGTCCGATGACTTGGGTGGCTGCAGATGGAGCTGTAGCGTGGTCTGATGGTGTAGGTGGAGCTGTAGCTTGGCCTGATGGTGTAGGTGGAGCTGTAGCTTGGTCTGATGGTGTAGGTGGAGCTGTAGCTTGGTCTGATGGTGTAGGTGGAGCTGTAGCTTGGTCTGATGGTGTAGGTGGAGCTGTAGCTTGGTCTGATGGTGTAGGTGGAGCTGTAGCTTGGCCTGATGGTGTAGGTGGATTGTGTCGGCTTCAGGTCTCACTGGCAGGTCACTGGAGGAATCTGGCTCGACCTCTGCTGTTATCTCTGGGGCCGCTCAGGCTGCTGCTGTTGTTGCTGGGGACCGACAGTGGGCAGGAGTCCAGGTCCAGGTGGAGTCCCACCGTGGAGAGGTCTGGAAAAACAGAGGAAACACAAGCAGCAGTATCTGATCTTTTTTTTTTTTTTTTGACATGTTATTCACATTTCAAAACAATTTTGTGTTCTTGTACTTTCTCTAAATCAGATTTCCTTTGCTTTTTATTCTTCCGCTTGTTATCAAAATTGTTTTCAATTTTTTGAATTACAAGAAAACATTTTAAATATTCTGTATAGTGTATCCTCTTTCAAGCATCAGTTGAAGAAGTAAGAAAAATGAGATTACAGTGACACAAAGACCTACTATAACCTACAAAGATTGACTTTTAGCTTGACACTCACTCAACTCTTTGTCAGACTCACCCTCCATTGTTGCGTCCTCTCCACACACACTGACCACAATTTAGTTTAGCCAATAGCAGAAATTTGAATAAACAGGTTTTCTGCTCACCTTTTAGTAGAGGCCGCCCGGGTCAGTGGGAGGAGAAGTTCGCTGCAATGACGATGGTTGACTGGCGCCTCTTTTTTCCCGTGGACTTCTGGCCACGACTTTAGTACTTTCAAATTATGCGAACTTCTGGCCGCGGTGTAGGCTTCAGGCTACTTTTAGCGTCTAAACTGGTGTGGACTTCTGGCCACAATATTAGTAGTCAATTATGCGAACTTCTGGCCGCGGTGTAGGCTTCAGGCTACTTTTAGTGTCCAATAGAACAGGCTTCAGGCTGTTCGGAGTAGGCTTCTGGCTACTCTCTATTCTTTCCTCGTGAACTTCTGGCCACGGTATTCATATTCCATCTTTTCAAACTTCCGGCCGTAACTTTAACAGTCCAATTGTGCGAACTTCTGGCCGCGGTGTAGACTTCAGGCTACTTTTATTGTCCAATAGAACAGACTTCAGGCTGTCCTCGGCCGCATCTTTTAGTGATCCGATTGTGCGAACTTCTGGCCGCGATGTAGACTTCAGGCTACTTTTGGTGTCGAATAGAACAGGCTTCAGGCTGTTCTGAGTACTCTTTTTACGCCGGCGGTTGAGGTGACTTCAGGCCTCCAGGGCTCTAACCCTGTTTTCTTGTTGACCTCATCACGTCAGTGGTCACCATAATGACGTGTTCTTTTTCTAATCAATAAAGACTCCAATCAGCTTTCTTTTATCTTTTGTCTTTTTATTCGCATAAGCCAAATTAACAGAGAGCTCTGGGTTGGATCTGTCCCTACCGCCTACATCTTACTCAGGGCTTACGCTGGGCATCCAACAACGACTGTCCCTATCACACTGAATATATACCCAGGCTCAACTTCATACCACCCACTCCAGATATGGGCATAGTCCAGGATCTGAACCAGTTCTCAGGCAAAGCAGTGCGAGTTGTAAGGGAGGGGTTGTTATCGTTTCTGCTCTCCCATGAAGGCCGCATCGCCCGCACAGATTGTTCCCTTGCACTTGTTGTGGCGTCTTGAGTTCTGGGTCAGATCCTGGTCACATGATTAGATACATTTCATTATATTTCATTATATTTCATTATATATTTGATCATGTTAAAATCACATACAACAATACATATACATATACATATACACATACATATACATATACACATACACATACATATACATATACACATACACATACATATACATATACACATACATATACATATACATATACATATACACATACATATACATATACATATACACATACATATACACATACACATACATATACACATACACATACATATACATATACATATACACATACATATACATATACACATACACATACATATACACATACATATACATATACACATACATATACACATACATATACATATACACATACATATACACATACATATACACATACATATACATATACATATACATATACACATACATATACATATACATATACATATACATATACATATACATATACACATACATATACACATACACATACATATACACATACACATACATATACATATACACATACATATACATATACACATACATATACATATACACATACACATACATATACATATACATATACATATACACATACATATACACATACACATACATATACACATACACATACATATACATATACATATACACATACATATACATATACACATACACATACATATACACATACATATACATATACATATACACATACACATACACATACATATACACATACACATACATATACATATACATATACACATACATATACATATACACATACACATACATATACATATACATATACATATACACATACACATACATATACACATACACATACATATACATATACATATACACATACATATACATATACACATACACATACATATACACATACATATACATATACACATACATATACACATACATATACATATACACATACATATACACATACACATACATATACACATACATATACATATACATATACACATACATATACATATACATATACATATACATATAATGCAGCAGCAAGTTTTACAAACTCCCTGAAGCCCACACCATCCACCACTGAAAATGGCTGGCAGTCCTTAATGATCACGTCCACCAAGCTGCATCCAGAGCCTCCTCGGCAGGTTCTGTAGAGCAAAAACAGAAATTAAATATTACTAATAATGTATAATGCGGCCTATTCAATGAAGGCCTATGTAGGACATGGATGCATGTGGGTCCCATACACAAATATTTAAGGTATAAAGCCTAAATCTGACTGTGAGGCAATATTCACCCATTAATGCTGCCCTTAATCAACGTGTATATAGTGAATAGATCATGCAATAAGAGGAAAGACAAAGGCCCATGTTTAAAAGAAAGTAATCTCAAACCATGAATCTACAGTTACATAACAACTTTGCAGAAAGAGTGCAGCATCCAAGTCTTTAGATTAAAGCAGGAATTGTTAAAATGGTAGGCTACCGCTGCTGCTGCTGCTGCTGGCTTGCTCAGTGCAGTGCCTCTGCAGTGAGGAAGTTGTATTATTATAAGCCAGTTCAGCTGAGCAAATCAAGCATTTAACCTGAGAAGAATAGGACATATGAGATGCAAAATACACTAAAATACTGAAGTAGAAGCATGGCTAAAAGTTACCACAACAAACTGTACTACATACATTTATTAAAATATTTCCCCACTATATCAGCAGAATGTAGCCGAGGGTAGATACTGGTTCTGGCTTACTTATAAATACAAATATAATATATCATGTCAATATTAACCTTTGTGTCAGATATCATGTCAAAGTACTGCCACATCTCTGAACGCTGGCGCTTGCCACCACGCGCAGCTAGCGCAGCCAATCCTGGAGCAGCGCAGACCACCTGAGAGGAGGAGGACAGAGAGGCGGAGACAGAGCAGGAGACAGGACTGGAGGCAAAAGTTCAGCCCCACAGAGGCAGACTACATCAGGCCTGCTCTGGGCTCGGCACACTTGGTTAAAGGACTTTCTGCTGCGCCACCACAGCTGTTTTGAGTTTGGATTCCCCTCCGTGCTTCCGTCGCCTCGCTTTCTGATTGGCTACACGTCACATTCCACAGGGCGCGTGCTCGTTTGTCCTCGGGACGCCACACACGCTGCGATATCGGGCCAAGACGATCCAACGTATGTTGAATATCCTCGATTTGAGATGGGAGCGGTCCCGACGTCGCTCTGAGCAGAGCAGAGCTCTCTGAACTCACCACACACAGCAGGAACATCTGATCAGATTATCTTTAGTGCCATTACCATCATCGGGACGTCCTTAAGATTGTTGGAAGTGGAGAATCGGGCCAAAAATGGGCAGCATTATCTTGCCGTGTGAACCAGGCGTTAGCTAGCTATATCACGTTAGCAGGTTCATGAATTTGTCACCTTTCTGAAGCTGTTTACCTCTACGCTGTTGTCATTATTTTCATATAATATGTAATTATGAAGCTAAAACGACAGACAACACAAGAAGTAGTTAAAAACAACTCCTCTTACACTGTGTCGGAGTTCTCTTCGCTCTTGCAGTGCTGTTCACTTCCACGATAGACTCATGAAGTTATGTAAACATGGAAATACTATAAAAACTAAACAAAAGTCGTGCTTTCTCCCACAGACGCTTTCATGGTTCAGTAGCTCCTGTGGTGGTGACTGTAAACAGAGAGAGTCAAAGGCACGGCCACGGTGAAGATGGGCAATGTTCAATTACAAACAAATTAAGAAACATTTTAAAGAAATGTATTTTTATTGTCTCACTTGTTAAAACCAAGTACAGCTTATTTAAATAAGTAAAAACACAATTAATAACAAAAATACCTTACTGAAAACATTTCTGTTTGTGCATGAACACATGAATGGAACTAATGCTTCTGGTACAAATGCAGCAAGTCTCACGTTTCATGCTCATTTTTTGACGGCGTATTTTAGACTCCAAATTTGGCCAATCGTATTTGAACTCGAACATATTTGCATTGAGCTTTTTAAATGCAATTTTTTTTTTCTGAAAATATTTACTGTGAAATAATGCAGTGAAAATTTGATACTGAAATTTCAGTGACTGAAATTCATAGACAAAAGAATTCAGACTCCTGTTTCAGTGTTAAAAAATTCAATGGTAGAAATTCAAAGGCATTTAAAATTCAAAATGTGATGAGACAAGTTTGCTTCCATAATCGATCACATTCATTTTATGAAAGGCTCAAAAATACTGATCAGGTACATTCACATTATACTCGACTGGCTTGTAACACAAATTCAGTCATTACCTGTTCAAATACTCATTTTTATACAAAAGTCTGTCTATTTTAGATCATGTCACCTGTGAAATAAATGACCAAAAAAGTGAAGGGATTTGCCCACTTTACATAATTTTAAAAAAGCTCTGAGATCTAAGCTCAGTTTTAAATTTTAATATTTGATTGTAAATGTATTTTTGTATTGGTAGAAAACTAGCGACCACTGCGGTGAAAGCTAATGGGGATCTCAATAAATAAACAAAGTAAACAAAATAAACTTGTCTGCACTTTTCTCATTTGTTATTAAAATATCCATGATTATTAAAGCCATAGCACCAATATCCACAGTGGATTAGAGCAGGGGCGGGCAATTATTTTTTCCTGAGGGCCACATTTGAGTCTGTGCCGGTTGCGGAGGGCCGGGTCAACACTAACCACACTTGTTCTCAATAACAACTGTGTATCTTTTTATGTTTAGGCTGAATAAATGTAAGCAGATAAATGCAAAAAGAAGGCAGGACATTTCAGCATTTATTAAAACAGCATTAACAAAAACACATCATTCAGTTTAAATGTGCATTTAGTTGTATTAGTGTTAGTTCACTGAACACTTGAGTCAAATCAACAGAATGCCAGCTCCAGTCTGCATCTGGGAGCTCTCCTTTCTTTTGTCAAAACTCATGGATCTCTTTCCTCAGGTCCCAAACCCCTCTTCAATCCTCTGCCTACACTGAGCTCTGACAGCAGCAGGCCCCATGTCTCCAGGTTCACTCCTGCTCCTCCAAAAGTGCAACAAGCTGCCTGTGATCCATAGCTCTGCCCTGATATAAAGAAACATTCACTGAGGTCCAATCTGAGAAAATGTCCTCAAGTTAAGTCCAGAACACAACAAGGTCTCTTTATTCCTTCAAATAGCATTTATTTTAATTAGATGTCCATTATATTTCAAATAATAAAAAGGTAAATTTTCTATTATCTCAAATAAATATCATTTTAAGAGAAATAATAATCAGCTCTTACTTTTAAACTTGGTGATTAACTCTATGTTGTGCTGTGACTGCTGCTGTGAGGGCTGTGCAGTGTTGGGCTTGGTTTCAAAGTGAAGCTTAATTTTGATGCTTTTAATAAAGGCCACTGTCCCATAACAATGAGAGCCTGGTTCAGAGCAGGTCTCTGGGAGGATGAAGCCGTTTTCAGTCCATTCTTGCTTCACCCTGTTCCTTTCCACGCCTGTCCCTGTCTCTCCTCTCTCCGTGTACCCGATTGTGTGGATGTGATTGTGAAGATTAGCGTCACATGTGAAGATTCACTGTTGACTTTTACGCTGCAGTAACTGCACCCAAAAAATAAGAAATAAAAAAATTAAGCCCCACTTTACCGTGCCTCAAAACACGCGTTGCTCCCTAAATACAATGCAAAGACATTTATTAAAAACACACACACATAAATATATATGAACTAGTCTATGTCTCTGAGAATACAAAGTCTCAGGGCTGCTTTGTTTTTACCGTGTGTTCATCCAAAGCAGAGAAGTCTAGCGTTGGTGAACAAAAATATACTTTGCACAACATTTCCATCTAGTGTCCAAACCTGGTAACAGCAAACAGTGTTGGAACAAATCCTGAATATTAGCTTCTGTACAGCCCAGATACAAACAAACCAGAATCATCGAAAACACTGCATGTTGCCACCGATAGCGTTAATTAGCCTCGCGTATATTTACCAGGCTATATTTAACATCAGTCGTGGTACTTTAGTGCTTTGTATCTCAGTGAGTACTGGGCTGATTTACATGAAACAAGCACTGTTAGGAAGCTAAAAGTCTTCTCTGTCATGACCGTGTTTTCATATCACTCTATTCTTCCTTTGTCCTGTGCCCCACCCATTTATAAACGCATCTGAAGGTTGCAGAGAGAAGCTCTTTGTCAGGAGCCAGCTCTGTGAACTGGCTCATTCTCAACCAACCCATTACCTGCGTTAACACGCAAAAAAATAATTTACGTTAATGCGTCTCCAGACTTAATTAGTAATAAACTGTCATTAATTCATAAACTTTAGGTGCGTTTTCTCAAACTGAGCAGGCAGTATAGGGCTTGCTGCTGTGTGCCGCTGGGTCATGTGACAGCAGCAACACAGAGCCTCCAGAGAGACCTGGAGATGGTGGAGGAGCTCACGCAGTCACAAAGATTTTCTCTCATTCAGCTTTTACTCAGCTCAGTAGACAGTCTGCACCTTGGCCACCTCTCTCTAGGGGATGGCCTGTACAGTGCTCACCCTAACCAAATGTTACACAGTGATGTGATAAATGCTGTTACAAAATTGTATTTCTTTATATCTGCTCGCGGACCACTAGGGGGTGGACCAGTGGTCCATAGACCACACTTTAAGAATCACTGCCCTCGGAGGTCAATAAACTTAAAGCTAAGTGCACAGCACAGTCCTAGGAGAAGGTTATCAGGATAAGATGTACTCTTAGCTTCCAGGCCTCTAATGTAACCAGAGCTAAAAGAAATAAGAATTTGTAAAAATAGATAACATAGATTGTGCACATGCAGTATAGTACATAAAAATAAAATGCTGTTTAATTTAGGAGCTTAATAGAAAAGATACAGAAACAGCCTATGGCCTTCACTATTGGTTATCTCTCAAATAAATGCCAGCTCTGAGACAGATCAAAGGGGCCATGGGACTCCCTTGTTCTCTCTCAGCCCTGATGAGAGTTCTTCTGACACTCCATGAACATTTGCTAAGACGATGGGGCCCAAACTTTGTCACCAGCTGGCGTTGAGAGACTTCTTGCAGTTTGGAAATCAGTTTGTGGCTATTATCAAGACTTAGAATGGAATTTGGCAAATTGGGGAACCTGAGTTTACAGCATACAGTTTATATGCTGTATCATAGAAGATATCATAGAAGAGTATATCCACAATGTGTGTCAGACAAAGGTGTGTGGGACTATATGGCAGGTCTAACTAAACATTTGCAATTTTCTGTACTTATAGAATGCTATTTTTTTTAGATGGCTACCAACTTGTAGTGAAATTTCTTTGGTGTCCAAAGAAAATTTTTAGATATAGATCCTGAATTGTGAGGGTGTCCCAAGCTTTTGTGCATGGGCGCAATTGGAACAGTGCATTCTTTGATCTGTCTTAGAGGTGCTGGCATTTGCCAGAAAGGTAACCAATAACAAAGCCCATATGGGCTATGCACACACTTGTAGAGCTCAAAGAATTTAAATCTTGCACATTGGAACAGTAGCCAAAGTTATGTAAAACAAGTGCACTGTCAACTGTGCATATAGTGTAGAATTTGTAGATAAAGGTGTGTAATGGTAACATCTGACAATATTCTGATAATTATATTTCTACTTTACATTTTTTGCAGTGTCTGAGCTGAGGATGGTTCTTCTGGGGAACAGCTGGAGTCAGATGTGTTCTGTGGGAAACCTCATTTTAGGGACAAATGCAGTTGATTCTAAAATAAAACTGGAGTCTTCTTTAAAAGTCAGTGGACCTGTAAAAGACAAGATTATATCTATTGTCTGGAGTCCAGAGCTGCTTCAGCCTGAGCTCTCTGCAGACAGACTGACAGAGTTAATAACAGAGATCTCAGAAGCCTCTGCCCCTGGTCCTCATGTGTTCCTGCTGGTTCTACAGCCTGAAGACTTCACTGAGCAACACAAAACCAGACTACAGTCAGTCCTGGAGGAGTTCAGTGAGCAGGCCTTTGACCATTCACTGGTGCTGATATCCCCTCCCAGAAACAAACTACTGAAACTCTCAGACATATTAAAACAGCATCCCCCTTTAAATGACATAGTTAGGAGGTGTAAAGAAAATTACCTCAAGATAAGTGACCTCAGAGTTCCAAAACTGATAACACAAGTGGAACAAATAATAAGAAAGAACAAAGGAAAACATGTGAGCTGCAATACAGCGAAGGATGTGGTGGCAGATTTTACCAAGGAGCAAACGTCTGAACCAAGGGAACTACCAACAAAGTCTATTGGTAAGTTAAATTACTTTTGTTTATTTTTTGTTAAATGGTTAAAGGTATTAGGGAGGATCTTTATAAATTCATTTTTTGCAATATTTATTAAAACTACCTTCATTGCCCTGTATAAGGCTTATAAATTGGTGCATTAGAAAATATAATAATAATATTAATAAACTGTGGACTCTGTGGGACTTAAAAAACCTCATCCAATCGTTTTCGTCATGAGTACGGTAACCATTGTTCCATGGACTTGCCAATCATTCTGACTTCCTGGTTTCGGCGATAGTGCGCGTTCTTGTGCCTGCGCATGCGTATACACTATGTTTATGTAGCCTGGCATTAGCGCCGTGTTAGCGGCGTTAACATCGTAGCGGCGACAGCCTTACTTCAGAGTGCACAATGGCTGAGGAAAACCGTGAACCGGGAGGTCACAAAAGGAAAACTGTTTTTGAAGTGAACCAGAGGAGGAGGAGAAAAACTGTAGAAGAGCAGAATAAAACCCGTGTGGTTATTGACGATTCCTTCAAAGGACGGCGTGCGCTGTAGGAACAGAAAGGGCTTCAGACGATGCATTGGTCGCCAAGTTTCTGCTGGACAGGTAACGTTTATCTTATCGTTTGAAAAAAATGCCTTTTTTCTTTATCTGTTGAACCTTTTCAACTGTACAGCATCAGTTTGCTAATGCTACCAACAGCAGGAGGACAGATATTTTTGCTCACATTTAGGGACGGTGCATGTGACTGGGTCTGTGTGGGGAACTAGGTCAAAGGTCGCGCAAACAAACAATGCAGGTCTAGGTTTAGGTGAATCTCTGCTGATGCCGGCTGTAAACAAACACGCATGTTTCAAAGCTCGTGCACGTCGCTGTGGAGGAGTTCCTTGGAAAGGAACAGTGAAGGGCGGGGCCTGACGCATGCGCATTATTCAAAAAAGGACAAACAGTCGCTGGTTTCTCAGCAGTCGAAAAAAATCCTCCCTAATATCTTTAAGTCTAATTGTGTTTATGTGGTGGCAGTAACAGCAACATTACAGCTGCTTGTGATGCAGTAATGTATACAACCAACAACACTATCACAATGGCAGAAATGACAATAAGAACTCATACTGAAATAATTGCACTGGCATATCATCAGTTCATCATACTGAACACAAGGTGGCAATATATGCAGATGATGTTATTCTGTTTGACATGTTAGTAAATCCTTCCCATCTATATTAGAGTTGGTAAGGGCTTTTAGTAAAATCTCAGGGTTTACAGTTAATAGCACTAAGTCCTCTGTTCTATCACTCAGAGATAATTTAAATCCAGTTCCAGAGGCCCTATGTTGTGGATGAATTTACATATTCAGTTGTGCTGGGCAACAATTACAATTTTTAATCAATTAATTATTTGCATGATTTATTATGATGATGATTATTATTATTATTATTATTATTATTATTATTATTATTATTATTTTGCAATTAATCGCAGTCATGCTATAAAATTAAATGAATAATGCATTCTGGCTCTTTCAGCTCCTACGTGGCTCTTTGTTTTACCTCTTATATATGTGTATATATATATATATATATATATATATATATATATATATATATATATATATATATATATATATATATATATATATGTGTGTATATATATATATATATATATATATATATATATATATATATATATATATATATACACACACACTCACCGGCCACTTTATTAGGTACACCTTGCTAGTACCGGGTTGGACCCCCTTTTGCCTTCAGAACTGCCTTAATCCTTTGTGGCATAGATTCAACAAGGTCCTGGAAACATTCCTCAGAGAGTTTTGTCCATATTGACATGATAGCATCATGCAGTTATCATATTGACATGATAGCATCATGCAGTTACCATATTGACATGATAGCATCATGCAGTTACCATATTGACATGATAGCATCATGCAGTTATCATATTGACATGATAGCATCATGCAGTTACCATATTGACATGATAGCATCATGCAGTTACCATATTGACATGATAGCATCATGCAGTTACCATAGTGACATGATAGCATCGTGCAGTTGCTGCAGATTTGTCGGCTGCACATCCATGAAGCGAATCTCCCGTTCCATCACATCCCAAAGGTGCTCTATTGGATTGAGATCTGGTGACTGTGGAGGCCGTTTGAGTCCAGTGAACTCTGTCATGTTCAAGAAACCAGTCTGAGATGATTGGAGCTTTATGACATGGCGCGTTATCCTGGAAGTAGCCATCAGAAGATGGGTACACTGTGGTCATAAAGGGATGGACATGGTCAGCAACAATACTCAGGTCGGCTGTGGCGTTGCAACGATGCTCAGTTGGTACTAAGGGGCACAAAGTATGCCAAGAAAATATCCCCCACACCATTACACCACCACCACCACCAGCCTGAACCGTTGATACAAGGCAGGATGGTTCCATGCTTTCATGTTGTTGACGCCAAATTCTGACCCTACCATCCGAATGTCGCAGCAGAAATCGAGACTCATCAGACCAGGCAACTTTTCCAATCTTCTATTGTCCAGTTTTGGTGAACCTGTGCAAATTGTAGCCTCAGTTTCCTGTTCTTAGCTGACAGGAGTGGCACCCGGTGTGGTCTTCTGCTGCTGTAGCCCATCTTCCTCAAGGTTGGACGTGTTGTGTGTTCAGAGATGTTCTGCTGCAGACCTCGGTTGTAACAAGTGGTTATTTGAGTTACTGTTGCCTTTCTATCAGCTCGAACCAGTCTGGCCATTCTCCTCTGACCTCTGGCATCAACAAGGCATTTTCGCCCACAGAACTGCCGCTCACTGGATATTTTCTCTTTTTCGGACCAATTCTCTGTAAACCCTAGAGATGGTTGCGCGTGAAAATTCCAGGAGATCAGCAGTTTCTGAAATCCTCAGACCAGCCGTCTGCCACCAACAACCATGCCACGTTCAAAGTCACTTAAATCACCTTTGTTCCCCTGATGCTGGGTTTGAACTGCAGCAGATCGTCCTGACCATGGCTACAGCCTAAATGGATTGAGTTGCTGCCATGTGATTGGCTGATTAGAAATTTGCGTTAACGAGCAGTTGGACAGGTGTGCCTAATAAAGTGGCCGGTGAGTGTATATATATATATATATATATATATATATATATATCTACAAACAATGTTTTTTGTTTTGTTGTTTTTTTTACCCTTGGAGCTGGACTTATTTTTTCTTATTCAAAAGTCTCTCCTCCTGCCGCTCCTCCTGCCTCTCCTCCTGCTGTCCTCCTACCTCTCCTGCTGTCCTCCTGCCTCTCCTCCTGCCTCTCCTCCTGCTTCTCCTGCTGTCCTCCTGCCTCTCCTGCTGTCCTCCTGCTGTCCTCCTGCCTCTCCTGCTGTCTTCCTGCTGTCCTCCTGCCTCTCCTGCTGTCCTCCTGCCTCTCCTCCTGCCTCTCCATCCTCTCCTCCTGCCTCTCCTCCTGCCTCTCCTGCTGTCCTCCTGCCTCTCCTGCTGTCTTCCTGCTGTCCTCCTGCCTCTCCTGCTGTCCTCCTGCCTCTCCTCCTGCCTCTCCTGCTGTCCTCCTGCCTCTCCTGCTGTCCTCCTGCCTCTCCTGCCTCTCCTCCTGCCTCTCCTGCTGTCCTCCTGCCTCTCCTGCCTCTCCTCCTGCCTCTCCTCCTGCCTCTCCTGCTGTCCTCCTGCCTCTCCTGCTGTCCTCCTGCCTCTCCTCCTGCCTCTCCTCCTGCCTCTCCTGCTGTCCTCCTGCCTCTCCTCCTGCCTCTCCTCCTGCCTCTCCTGCTGTCTTCCTGCTGTCCTCCTGCCTCTCCTGCTGTCCTCCTGCGTCTCCTGCTGTCCTCCTGCCTCTCCTCCTGCCTCTACTGCTGTCCTCCTGCCTCTCCTCCTGCCTCTCCTCCTGCCTCTCCTGCTGTCTTCCTGCTGTCCTCCTGCCTCTCCTGCTGTCCTCCTACCTCTCCTGCTGTCCTCCTGCTGTCCTCCTGCCTTTCCTGCTGTCCTCCTGCTGTCCCCCTGCCTCTCCTGCTGTCCCCCTGCCTCTCCTCCTGCCTCTCCTGCTGTCCTCCTGCTGTCCCCCTGCCTCTCCTGCTGTCCCCCTGCCTCTCCTCCTGCCTCTCCTGCTGTCCTCCTGCCTCTCCTCCTGCCTCTCCTGCTGTCTTCCTGCTGTCCTCCTGCCTCTTCTGCTGTCCTCCTGCCTCTCCTGCTGTCCTCCTGCCTCTCCTCCTGCCTCTCCTCCTGCCTCTCCTGTTGTCCTCCTGCCTCTCCTCCTGCCTCTCCTGCTGTCCTCCTGCCTCTCCTGCTGTCCTCCTACCTCTCCTGCTGTCCTCCTGCCTTTCCTGCTGTCCTCCTGCTGTCCCCCTGCCTCTTCTGCTGTCCTCCTGCCTCTCCTCCTGCCTCTCCTGCTGTCCTCCTGCCTCTCCTCCTGCCTCTCCTGCTGTCCTCCTGCCTCTCCTGCTGTCCTCCTGCCTCTCCTGCTGTCCTCCTGCCTCTTCTGCTGTCCTCCTGCCTCTCCTCCTGCCTCTCCTGCTGTCCTCCTGCCTCTCCTCCTGCCTCTCCTGCTGTCCTCCTGCGTCTCCTGCTGTCCTCCTGCCTCTCCTCCTGCCTTTCCTGCTGTCCTCCTGCCTCTCCTCCTGCCTCTCCTGCTGTCCTCCTGCCTCTCCTCCTGCCTCTCCTGCTGTCCTCCTGCCTCTCCTGCTGTCCTCCTACCTCTCCTGCTGTCCTCCTGCTGTCCCCCTGCCTCTCCTGCTGTCCCCCTGCCTCTCCTCCTGCCTCTCCTGCTGTCCTCCTGCCTCTCCTGCTGTCTTCCTGCTGTCCTCCTGCCTCTCCTGCCTCTCCTCCTGCCTCTCCTGCTGTCTTCCTGCTGTCCTCCTGCCTCTCCTGCTGTCCTCCTGCCTCTCCTCCTGCCTCTCCTGCTGTCTTCCTGCTGTCCTCCTGCCTCTCCTGCTGTCCTCCTGCCTCTCCTCCTGCCTCTCCTGCTGTCCTCCTGCGTCTCCTGCTGTCCTCCTGCCTCTCCTCCTGCCTCTCCTGCTGTCCTCCTGCCTCTCCTCCTGCCTCTCCTGCTGTCCTCCTGCCTCTCCTGCTGTCTTCCTGCTGTCCTCCTGCCTCTTCTGCTGTCCTCCTGCCTCTCCTGCTTCTCCTCCTGCCTCTTCTGCTGTCCTCCTGCCTCTCCTGCCTCTCCTCCTGCCTCTCCTCCTGCCTCTCCTGCCTCTCCTGCTGTCCTCCTGCCTCTCCTGCTGTCCTCCTGCCTCTCCTGCTGTCTTCCTGCTGTCCTCCTGCCTCTCCTCCTGCCTCTCCTGCCTCTCCTGCTGTCCTCCTGCCTCTCCTCCTGCCTCTCCTCCTGCCTCTCCTGCTGTCCTCCTGCTGTCCTCCTGCCTCTTCTGCTTTCCTCCTGCCTCTCCTCCTGCCTCTCCTGCCTCTCCTCCTGCCTCTCCTCCTGCCTCTCCTGCTGTCCTCCTGCTGTCCTCCTGCCTCTCCTGCTGTCCTCCTGCCTCTCCTCCTGCCTCTCCTGCTGTCTTCCTGCTGTCCTCCTGCCTCTCCTGCTGTCCTCCTACCTCTCCTGCTGTCCTCCTGCCTTTCCTTCTGTCCTCCTGCTGTCCCCCTGCCTCTCCTGCCTCTCCTCCTGCCTCTCCTGCTGTCTTCCTGCTGTCCTCCTGCCTCTCCTGCTGTCCTCCTGCCTCTCCTCCTGGCTCTCCTGCTGTCCTCCTGCCTCTCCTGCTGTCCTCCTACCTCTCCTGCTGTCCTCCTGCTGTCCTCCTGCCTTTCCTGCTGTCCTCCTGCTGTCCCCCTGCCTCTCCTGCTGTCCTCCTGCCTCTCCTCCTGCCTCTCCTCCTGCCTCTCCTCCTGCCTCTCCTGCTGTCCTCCTGCCTCTCCTCCTGCCTCTCCTGCTGTCCTCCTGCCTCTCCTCCTGCCTCTCCTGCTGTCCTCCTGCGTCTCCTCCTGCCTCTCCTGCTGTCCTCCTGCCTCTCCTGCTGTCCTCCTGCTGTCCTCCTGCCTTTCCTGCTGTCCTCCTGCTGTCCCCTTGCCTCTTCTGCTGTCCCCCTGCCTCTCCCCCTGCCTCTCCTCCTGCCTCTCCTGCTGTCCTCCTGCCTTTCCTGCTGTCCTCCTGCTGTCCCCCTGCCTCTCCTGCTGTCCTCCTGCCTCTCCTGCTGTCTTTCCTGCTGTCCTCCTGCTGTCCTCCTGCCTCTCCTCCTGCCTCTCCTGCTGTCTTCCTGCTGTCCTCCTGCGTCTCCTGCTGTCCTCCTGCCTCTCCTCCTGCCTCTCCTCCTGCCTCTCCTGCTGTCCTCCTGCCTCTCCTCCTGCCTCTCCTGCTGTCCTCCTGCCTCTCCTCCTGCCTCTCCTTCCTCTCCTCCTGCCTCTCCTCCTGCCTCTCCTTCCTCTCCTCCTGCCTCTCCTGCTGTCCTCCTGCCTCTCCATCCTCTCCTCCTGCCTCTCCTCCTGCCTCTCCTGCTGTCCTCCTGCCTCTCCTCCTGCCTCTCCTCCTGTCCTCCTGCCTCTCCTGCCTCTCCTCCTGCCTCTTCTGCTGTCCTCCTGCCTCTCCTCCTGCCTCTCCTCCTGCCTCTCCTTCCTCTCCTCCTGCCTCTCCTCCTGCCTCTCCTTCCTCTCCTCCTGCCTCTCCTGCTGTCCTCCTGCCTCTCCATCCTCTCCTCCTGCCTCTCCTCCTGCCTCTCCTGCTGTCCTCCTGCCTCTCCTCCTGCCTCTCCATCCTCTCCTCCTGCCTCTCCTCCTGCCTCTCCTGCTGTCCTCCTGCCTCTCCTCCTGCCTCTCCTGCTGTCCTCCTGCCTCTCCTGCTGTCCTCCTGCCTCTCCTCCTGCCTCTCCTCCTGCCTCTCCTTCCTCTCCTCCTGCCTCTCCTTCCTCTCCTCCTGCCTCTCCTGCTGTCCTCCTGCCTCTCCTGCTGTCCTCCTGCCTCTCCTTCCTCTCCTCCTGCCTCTCCTCCTGCCTCTCCTGCTGTCCTCCTGCCTCTCCTCCTGCCTCTCCTCCTGTCCTCCTGCCTCTCCTGCCTCTCCTCCTGCCTCTCCTGCTTTCCTCCTGCCTCTCCTCCTGCCTCTCCTCCTGCCTCTCCTGCTGTCCTCCTGCCTCTCCTGCTGTCCTCCTGCCTCTCCTCCTGCCTCTCCTGCTGTCTTCCTGCTGTCCTCCTGCCTCTCCTGCTGTCCTCCTACCTCTCCTTCTGTCCTCCTGCTGTCCTCCTGCCTTTCCTGCTGTCCTCCTGCTGTCCCCCTGCCTCTCCTCCTGCCTCTCCTCCTGCCTCTCCTGCTGTCCTCCTGCCTCTCCTGCTGTCTTCCTGCTGTCCTCCTGCCTCTTCTGCTGTCCTCCTGCCTCTCCTCCTGTCCTCTTGCCTCTCCTCCTGCCTCTCCTGCTGTCCTCCTGCCTCTCCTGCTGTCCTCTTGCTGTCCTCCTGCCTTTCCTGCTGTCCTCCTGCTGTCCCCCTGCCTCTCCTGCTGTCCTCCTGCCTCTCCTGCTGTCCTCCTGCCTCTCCTCCTGCCTCTCCTCCTGCCTCTCCTGCTGTCCTCCTGCCTCTCCTGCTGTCCTCCTACCTCTCCTGCTGTCCTCCTGCTGTCCCCCTGCCTCTCCTGCTGTCCCCCTGCCTCTCCCCCTGCCTCTCCTCCTGCCTCTCCTGCTGTCCTCCTGCCTTTCCTGCTGTCCTCCTGCTGTCCCCCTGCCTCTCCTGCTGTCCTCCTGCCTCTCCTCCTGCCTCTCCTGCTGTCCTCCTGCCTCTCCTCCTGCCTCTCCTGCTGTCCTCCTGCCTCTTCTGCTGTCCTCCTGCCTCTCCTGCTTTCCTCCTGCCTCTCCTCCTGCCTCTCCTGCTTTCCTCCTGCCTCTCCTCCTGCCTCTCCTGCTGTCCTCCTGCTGTCCTCCTGCCTCTCCTGCCTCTCCTGCCTCTCCTCCTGCCTCTCCTCCTGCCTCTCCTCCTGCCTCTCCTGCTGTCCTCCTGCCTCTCCTCCTGCCTCTCCTGCTGTCTTCCTGCTGTCCTCCTGCCTCTCCTGCTGTCCTCCTGTGTCTCCTGCTGTCCTCCTGCCTCTCCTCCTGCCTCTCCTCCTGCCTCTCCTACTTTCCTCCTGCCTCTCCTCCTGCCTCTCCTGCTGTCCTCCTGCCTCTCCTTCCTCTCTTCCTGCCTCTCCTCCGGCCTCTCCTGCTGTCCTCCTGCCTCTCCTGCTGTCCTCCTGCCTCTCCTTCCTCTCCTCCTGCCTCTCCTCCTGCCTCTCCTGCTGTCCTCTTGCCTCTCCTCCTGCCTCTCCTCCTGCCTCTCCTGCCTCTCCTCCTGCTGTCCTCCTGCCTCTCCTGCTGTCCTCCTGCCTCTCCTTCCTCTCCTCCTGCCTCTCCTCCTGCCTCTCCTACTTTCCTCCTGCCTCTCTTCCTGCCTCTCCTGCTGTCCTCTTGCCTCTCCTCCTGCCTCTCCTCCTGCCTCTCCTGCCTCTCCTCCTGCTGTCCTCCTGCCTCTCCTGCTGTCCTCCTGCCTCTCCTTCCTCTCCTCCTGCCTCTCCTCCTGCCTCTCCTGCTGTCCTCTTGCCTCTCCTCCTGCCTCTCCTGCTGTCCTCCTGCCTCTCCTCCTGCCTCTCCTCCTGCCTCTTCTGCTGTCTTCCTGCTGTCCTCCTGCCTCTCCTGCTGTCCTCCTGCCTCTCCTCCTGCCTCTCCTGCTGTCCTCCTGCCTCTCCTGCTGTCCTCCTGCCTCTCCTCCTGCCTCTCCTTCCTCTCCTCCTGCCTCTCCTCCTGCCTCTCCTGCTGTCCTCCTGCCTCTCCTGCTGTCCTCCTGCCTCTCCTCCTGCCTCTCCTCCTGCCTCTCCTGCTGTCCTCCTGCCTCTCCTCCTGCCTCTCCTCCTGCCTCTTCTGCTGTCTTCCTGCTGTCCTCCTGCCTCTCCTGCTGTCCTCCTGCCTCTCCTGCTGTCCTCCTGCCTCTCCTGCTGTCCTCTTGCCTCTCCTCCTGCCTCTCCTTCCTCTCCTCCTGCCTCTCCTCCTGCCTCTCCTGCTGTCCTCCTGCCTCTCCTGCCTCTCCTCCTGCCTCTCCTCCTGCCTCTCCTGCTGTCCTCCTGCCTCTCCTGCTGTCCTCCTGCCTCTCCTCCTGCCTCTCCTCCTGCCTCTCCTGCTGTCCTCCTGCCTCTCCTCCTGCCTCTCCTCCTGTCCTCCTGCCTCTCTTCCTGCCTCTTCTGCTGTCTTCCTGCCTCTCTTGCTTTCCTCCTGCCTCTCCTGCTGTCCTCCTGCCTCTCCTGCCTCTCCTCCTGCCTCTCCTCCTGCCTCTCCTGCTGTCCTCCTGCCTCTCCTGCTGTCCTCCTGCCTCTCCTCCTGCCTCTCCTCCTGCCTCTCCTGCTGTCCTCCTGCCTCTCCTCCTGCCTCTCCTCCTGTCCTCCTGCCTCTCCTCCTGCCTCTCCTGCTGTCCTCCTGCCTCTCTTGCTTTCCTCCTGCCTCTCCTACTTTCCTCCTGCCTCTCTTCCTGCCTCTCCTGCTGTCCTCTTGCCTCTCCTCCTGCCTCTCCTCCTGCCTCTCCTGCCTCTCCTCCTGCTGTCCTCCTGCCTCTCCTGCTGTCCTCCTGCCTCTCCTTCCTCTCCTCCTGCCTCTCCTCCTGCCTCTCCTGCTGTCCTCTTGCCTCTCCTCCTGCCTCTCCTGCTGTCCTCCTGCCTCTCCTCCTGCCTCTCCTCCTGCCTCTTCTGCTGTCTTCCTGCTGTCCTCCTGCCTCTCCTGCTGTCCTCCTGCCTCTCCTCCTGCCTCTCCTGCTGTCCTCCTGCCTCTCCTGCTGTCCTCCTGCCTCTCCTCCTGCCTCTCCTTCCTCTCCTCCTGCCTCTCCTCCTGCCTCTCCTGCTGTCCTCCTGCCTCTCCTGCTGTCCTCCTGCCTCTCCTCCTGCCTCTCCTCCTGCCTCTCCTGCTGTCCTCCTGCCTCTCCTCCTGCCTCTCCTCCTGCCTCTTCTGCTGTCTTCCTGCTGTCCTCCTGCCTCTCCTGCTGTCCTCCTGCCTCTCCTGCTGTCCTCCTGCCTCTCCTGCTGTCCTCTTGCCTCTCCTCCTGCCTCTCCTTCCTCTCCTCCTGCCTCTCCTCCTGCCTCTCCTGCTGTCCTCCTGCCTCTCCTCCTGCCTCTCCTCCTGCCTCTCCTCCTGCCTCTCCTGCTGTCCTCCTGCCTCTCCTGCTGTCCTCCTGCCTCTCCTCCTGCCTCTCCTCCTGCCTCTCCTGCTGTCCTCCTGCCTCTCCTCCTGCCTCTCCTCCTGTCCTCCTGCCTCTCTTCCTGCCTCTTCTGCTGTCTTCCTGCTGTCCTCCTGCCTCTCCTGCTGTCCTCCTGCCTCTCTTGCTTTCCTCCTGCCTCTCCTGCTTTCCTCCTGCCTCTCCTCCTGCCTCTCCTGCTTTCCTCCTGCCTCTCCTCCTGCCTCTCCTGCTGTCCTCCTGCCTCTCCTTCCTCTCCTCCTGCCTCTCCTCCTGCCTCTCCTGCTGTCCTCCTGCCTCTCCTTCCTCTCCTCCTGCCTCTCCTCCTGCCTCTCCTGCTGTCCTCCTGCCTCTCCTGCTGTCCTCCTGCCTCTCCTGCTGTCCTCCTGCTGTCCTCCTGCCTCTCCTGCTGTCCTCCTGCCTCTCCTGCCTCTCCTCCTGCCTCTCCTCCTGCCTCTCCTGCTGTCCTCCTGCCTCTCCTGCTGTCTTCCTGCTGTTCTCCTGCCTCTTCTGCTGTCTTCCTGCTGTCCTCCTGCCTCTCCTGTTGTCCTCCTGCCTCTCCTGCTGTCCTCCTGCCTCTCCTGCTGTCCTCCTGCCTCTCCTCCTGCCTCTCCTGCTGTCCTCCTGCCTCTCCTCCTGCCTCTCCTGCTGTCCTCCTGCCTCTTCTGCTTTCCTCCTGCCTCTCCTCCTGCCTCTCCTGCTTTCCTCCTGCCTCTCCTCCTGCCTCTCCTGCTGTCCTCCTGCCTCTCCTCCTGCCTCTCCTGCTGTCCTCCTGCCTCTCCTGCCTCTCCTCCTGCCTCTCCTCCTGCCTCTCCTCCTGCCTCTCCTGCTGTCCTCCTGCCTCTCCTCCTGCCTCTCCTGCTGTCCTCCTGCCTCTCCTGCCTCTCCTCCTGCCTCTCCTCCTGCCTCTCCTCCTGCCTCTCCTGCTGTCCTCCTGCCTCTCCTCCTGCCTCTCCTGCTGTCTTCCTGCTGTCCTCCTGCCTCTCCTGCTGTCCTCCTGTGTCTCCTGCTTTCCTCCTGCCTCTCCTCCTGCCTCTCCTCCTGCCTCTCCTGCTGTCCTCCTGCCTCTCCTCCTGCCTCTCCTACTTTCCTCCTGCCTCTCCTCCTGCCTCTCCTGCTGTCCTCCTGCCTCTCCTTCCTCTCCTCCTGCCTCTCCTCCGGCCTCTCCTGCTGTCCTCCTGCCTCTCCTGCTGTCCTCCTGCCTCTCCTTCCTCTCCTCCTGCCTCTCCTCCTGCCTCTCCTGCTGTCCTCCTGCCTCTCCTGCTGTCCTCTTGCCTCTCTTCCTGCCTCTCCTGCTGTCCTCCTGCCTCTCCTCCTGCCTCTCCTTCCTCTCCTCCTGCCTCTCCTCCGGCCTCTCCTGCTGTCCTCCTGCCTCTCCTGCTGTCCTCCTGCCTCTCCTTCCTCTCCTCCTGCCTCTCCTCCTGCCTCTCCTGCTGTCCTCTTGCCTCTCCTCCTGCCTCTCCTGCTGTCCTCCTGCCTCTCCTCCTGCCTCTCCTCCTGCCTCTTCTGCTGTCTTCCTGCTGTCCTCCTGCCTCTCCTGCTTTCCTCCTGCCTCTCCTCCTGCCTCTCCTCCTGCCTCTCCTGCTGTCCTCCTGCCTCTCCTCCTGCCTCTCCTTCCTCTCCTCCTGCCTCTCCTCCTGCCTCTCCTGCTGTCCTCCTGCCTCTCCTGCCTCTCCTCCTGCCTCTCCTGCTGTCCTCCTGCCTCTCCTGCTGTCCTCCTGCCTCTCCTCCTGCCTCTCCTCCTGCCTCTCCTGCTGTCCTCCTGCCTCTCCTCCTGCCTCTCCTCCTGCCTCTTCTGCTGTCTTCCTGCTGTCCTCCTGCCTCTCCTGCTGTCCTCCTGCCTCTCCTGCTGTCCTCCTGCCTCTCCTGCTGTCCTCTTGCCTCTCCTCCTGCCTCTCCTTCCTCTCCTCCTGCCTCTCCTCCTGCCTCTCCTGCTGTCCTCCTGCCTCTCCTGCCTCTCCTCCTGCCTCTCCTCCTGCCTCTCCTGCTGTCCTCCTGCCTCTCCTGCTGTCCTCCTGCCTCTCCTCCTGCCTCTCCTCCTGCCTCTCCTGCTGTCCTCCTGCCTCTCCTCCTGCCTCTCCTCCTGTCCTCCTGCCTCTCCTGCCTCTCCTCCTGCCTCTTCTGCTGTCTTCCTGCTGTCCTCCTGCCTCTCCTGCTGTCCTCCTGCCTCTCCTGCTGTCCTCCTGCCTCTCCTGCTGTCCTCCTGCCTCTCCTGCTTTCCTCCTGCCTCTCCTGCTTTCCTCCTGCCTCTCCTCCTGCCTCTCCTGCTTTCCTCCTGCCTCTCCTCCTGCCTCTCCTGCTGTCCTCCTGCCTCTCCTTCCTCTCCTCCTGCCTCTCCTGCCTCTCCTCCTGCCTCTCCTCCTGCCTCTCCTGCTGTCCTCCTGCCTCTCCTGCTGTCCTCCTGCTGTCCTCCTGCCTCTCCTGCTGTCCTCCTGCCTCTCCTGCCTCTCCTCCTGCCTCTCCTCCTGCCTCTCCTGCTGTCCTCCTGCCTCTCCTGCTGTCTTCCTGCTGTTCTCCTGCCTCTTCTCCTGTCTTCCTGCTGTCCTCCTGCCTCTCCTGTTGTCCTCCTGCCTCTCCTGCTGTCCTCCTGCCTCTCCTGCTGTCCTCCTGCCTCTCCTCCTGCCTCTCCTGCTGTCCTCCTGCTGTCCTCCTGCCTCTCCTGCCTCTCCTCCTGCCTCTCCTGCCTCTCCTCCTGCCTCTCCTGCTGTCCTCCTGCCTCTCCTCCTGCCTCTCCTGCTGTCCTCCTGCTGTCCTCCTGCCTCTCCTGCCTCTCCTCCTGCCTCTCCTGCCTCTCCTCCTGCCTCTCCTGCTGTCCTCCTGCCTCTCCTCCTGCCTCTCCTGCTGTCCTCCTGCTGTCCTCCTGCCTCTCCTGCCTCTCCTCCTGCCTCTCCTGCCTCTCCTCCTGCCTCTCCTGCTGTCCTCCTGCCTCTCCTGCCTCTCCTCCTGCCTCTCCTGCCTCTCCTCCTGCCTCTCCTCCTGCCTCTCCTGCCTCTCCTCCTGCCTCTTCTGCCTCTCCTGCCTCTCCTCCTGCCTCTCCTGCCTCTCCTTCCTCTCCTCCTGCTGTCCTCCTGCCGCTCCTGCTGTCCTCCTGCTTTCCTCCTGCCGCTCCTGCTGTCCTC
>CM036249.1:648297-760797 GCA_020698575.1 Bostrychus sinensis
CAGCCAGATACAAACAAACCAGAATCACCATCACATAATATACAAGTACACAGGTTAAGACACGGCTACTGTTACTGGATATGTCCAAAAATCACATTTACACAGGTAATAATAAACTCCTGGGACTTACAAAAGTGATAGAAAATCAAAGAAATGCTCCAGTTTATCTCCTGGTTACCTCTAAAGCTCGTTGTGTTTCTCTGCTTTTATTTTTCAGAAATCCCTCTCGTGACAGTGGAGGAGACGCAGCTCGGACTTTCCTCAGCTCCGCCATTTTGTAACGGACCGCTCCATAAACGGTATGTACATTTATAGCTTTTATTTTTCATTTATTCATTTGTAACGTGAATAAAACAAACATAACATATGTTGTACATGATATAAAACGTTTAAACGTGTTTTGTGACAGTTTGTTTGTCTTTAGTGTACAGTGTTTTACAGTTTGGTCGAGTTAAAATTACTTTGTAAAGTTTGCTAGCTTAAATATGTGCTAATGGCTCTGCACTGTTTTAAGAAATATTGTTTTGTTTTTTTCTTTCAGCTTCTCCCTTTCTTATTCAGGGTTGCCACAGCAAACCAGGTGGCAGGGTTTTTACGCCGGATGCCCTTCCAATCGCAACCAGCCACAGTAAATTAATATATATAATAAATATAATATAATTAATATTTTTGTAAAACCTTGTTGCTATTATAGGCCTCTGCTACTCTCTACGCTAAAATGTTACTGATATGTGTTTACTTAACTTTAATGAAGAGGCCGTTCAAAGAAAATGCATATTTTTATATATTAATAGTATATTTTAGAGTTATATTTTTGCCTCATATGGCTGTTTTAAATGTTGGTATAAAATATAAAAAGGCTAGATACAGGTGCTTTTCTATTTCAGTAATTACTTCAAATCAAAGTGAAACAAGTATTCACTCTGTGTGTAATAATAAATCTTTATGAGTTTCACTGCCAAAACAATGTCACTTTTTTATGATTTTCTCATTTTTTTAAATGAATAATTTTATTTTGCCTATATCACTCTTGTTGGACTGCTGGTAACAAAAAAATCTAAAAAGACCTGTATCTAGCAAATCTAATGCAAAGAAGTAGTGATTATTATTAACTGTATGCAATATATACTAATAACAATATGTTTTTGAATATTTAATTCCCTCTCATTGCCACAGATTAAAATAATCAGATTAGATAGATACTTAATTGATCCAGAAGGAAATTTAGGTTCCAGCGGCAGCATCACAAAGGCACTCAGCATGAAATATAGTTATATATATATTAATAAATGGAATGTAAAGTAATTTAATTTAAATTCATGTGTTAGAGATGACCACATTAAAAACACGTTGACGACAGCTACATACAACTCTTTTTGTAGGAGTGTACAGTGTGTCTTCGTAAAACATAAAAACAGCAGCTCCATGGACGAGCCACGGGCAGCAAGACGTCCACCACAAGTCCCACAGAGAGCACAGAGAGGGGTCATCACAAAGGGGAGGCTCGCCACCGACAGCGCCCTACAGGTAGCAGCCATATCGTCAGTTTGCGTTATATGATTAAGAACGCAGTTAATTTAGACAGAAGAGACGAACTGGGAGCAGTGTTCGTCATGACGCGCCACTTTGAATGTGGCCACCCAAACACCAAGCGCACACGAGGGGGAAGTCCAGCGCCGAGCCACCAGTAAGCTAAAAACAACAGCACATTAGCTTCTACGCAAGACGATTAAGTGGACAAGACAAACTCTCTCCTCACCTACGATGCCCGCAACACTCTGCTCTAGCCACTGGGCTTTACGCCTTGTTCACAGCGGCTGTAGTGCGCCTAATCGCAGTCTGGCTCGAGTCTGGCTCGAGTCCATCTCGCGGCCACGGCCCAGCTCCCGAACGGCCTCTGACATCAGGGGTGAAAGGTCAGGAGGAGGGGGCGCACACGGGAAAGTAGCGCCCTTTATATAGAAACTCAAACACCATACTACTACATTCTTATAAAAACACTCTAAAATATCAATGAGTGTACATCCTCAGCACACGTTTACATTAACAGTGAGCATTATAGAAGCTAACAGTAGCAGGTATAAAAGATCTCCTATAGCGCTTGGTCCTGCAGCCATGGAAAGGAGACGGTCATTCCTGCTCCTCCTCTGAGCAGCCAGAGTCTTGTGCAGAGGGTGCCTGGTGTTACTGAGGATGGCCTGAACCTTTCTCCTCATGCTCCTCTCTACCACTGTCCCAACAGAGTCCAGTGACCTCCCAACCACGTGCCCGCCCTCTTAAGTAGCTTGTCCTGCCTTTTACAGTTTTTGACAGAGATGTTGTTCCCCCAACAGACAGCAGCATAAAAAAGAACGGCTGCAACAACAGACTGATAGAACATGGACAACATTTCAAGGACTTCAGCCTTCTTAGAAAAAAGAGCTGAGAACTAAAAAGTACATGTAAAGCTGACTTAAGTACACGCTACTTTTAAAAGTACAGGATATTTTGCAATTGCAAGGCAAAACTATTACCAATGGTATTACTACTACTACTTATACTATTACTACTACTACTTATACTATTACTACTACTACTTATACTATTACTATTACTACTACTACTTATACTATTACTACTACTTATACTATTACTACTACTACTCAGGTCATGGTGTTGTGGTGCCTCTTGGTCTCGTCTCGATCTCGGCTGCAGTTTTACTCGGCCTTGGTCTTGGTCTTGGTCTTGGTCTTGGTCTTGGTCTTGGCCTTGGTCTTGGTCTTGGTCTTGAATTCAGTTTTACTCGGCCTTGGTCTTGGTCTTGGTCTTGGTCTTGAATTCAGTTTTACTCGGCCTTGGTCTTGGTCTTGGTCTTGAATTCAGTTTTACTCGGTCTTGTGTTTGCTCTTCATAATTTTGGAGTGATTTGTTTTCAGCGTCAGAAGAACCAGGTAAATGATTCGTCTCTGTTTGTTTGTGGAGTCTGTTGCATTAGATCATTAAAATGATCATTACTGTATTTGAACTATTTTTAAAACCTTTTCTCCTTTATAGTGTTATTTCCCATGGTTTGGTCTCGACCTGGTCTCAGTTTGCCTTGGTCTCGGTCTGGACTTGGTCTTGGTCCTTAAAGGTCTTGGTCTTGATTCGGTCTTGAACCCTGAGAGTCTCGGTCTTGTCTTGGTCTCGGTTCACTCTGGACTTGGACTGGTCTTGGTCTCGATTTGTACGGTCTTGACTACAACACTATCAATTCAATTTAACTTTAATAATCCCAGGTACTTTCTGTTTGTACTACTACTGCTACTAGTACTGTTAGTGATACTACTACTACTACCTACTACTACTACTACTACTGCTACTACTACTACTACTACTACTGCAGGGTTGACACAGAATGATATGTGAAAAGGAAACATTGGTTGTGTTGTGTTTGCTGGTTAAACAATAGTGTAACAGGTGAAAACTATTGGCAGATACAGAGCTAGATTTGAGATTTTTTCCACAACTGTCTTTACTCGACCAAATGATTTTCCTGCCCAGTTCAAAATGCTGGATGTAAGTGACTACATTTAAAAAAGTTTTATACAAATATATAAGTTATAATTTATGTACTACAGGCTTTCAATGAGAACTTAACAACAACCCACTTCTGAGAATGCAGACTGTAAGTAATTAACTACTATTTAAAAAAGGGCTGGTATAGTTTTATGTAAGTTGGGTTATAAATTGTAAAAATCAACCTCTAATCAATTTTCTGAATAAAATAAATGGTATAAAATAAGTTTCTTGGGCTGACTTTCAAAAGAGCACAAGTTATGTCAGACAAGTGTGGTTTTCAGATGTTTATTCACATACAATTTTTTTCCACAAATGTAGGAAGATGTTTACAGCAGATATCACTTGAAGCATTGTTGTCGTGCGCTGTAGGCTTGGATGTGGTATTTGTTGGTGCATACTCAGGGCTTTCTCTATGTCTCCCAGCTCACCTAGAACCATTCTGAGAGATTGGGATTGGGGATCTGGATAATGTCTGCGGGGAGAAGGATGACTGGGTCTCCGTGCTTATACCACGCCCCCCGCGGCCCGGCCCTGAATTTTGCAACCCTATGCACGCCCCATAGCAAACTCCTCGGCCACGCTACCCCTGGTCATAAAAAAATCCCAATACCCTTTACTGGTAAATGGGTAAAAGACAAAGGATGGGGACCACTGGTGTATGGCGTCTCCGTACTCAGATCTTTGATTTTGGAGGTACTCAGGGATTGGCCACATCTCCAGCAATGAGCCAAACGGCGGGGGTGATGATGCTGTTCCTGTAAATGTACAATTACTACAGTTTAGTGAATGGCACAAACAAAACCAACCAGTTCAACCCACACAGAAGTATAGTAACCTGCTACTATTACTGCTACAAGTACAACTTGTATTTCAAGTAAATATACAATTACTACATTTTAGTCAGCAGTAAAAAGACAAAGAATCAACCAGGCATTAAAAATCCTTTAGAAGTATGGTAACCTGCTACTACTGCTACAATTACTGACTAGAACTTCTACCTCTACTCCTACTACTGTGACTGCCACTAACTGACTAACTCGCCACATCTGCCTGCTAGTGTGCAGTGATTCAAGTATTGATTTGGCATAGGTTTAACGCCATATGACCTTTATGATGTAATCCCTCTAATTAATCCAGGCTTGGGACAGGCACAAAGAGCATACTGGCCTGTGAGCCTCTGTGGCTGAGCTGTGGTTGCCATCAGTACTAATACTACTTTTACAACGTGACAAAATAATGAACTGCCATTCCCCATGAAGAGACCTGATCAGGTATTGCAACTACTACTGCTACTACTAACGTACAGCTGCTAATACTACTACTACTAATACTTACTACTAATTACTACCCTGCTACTACCACTACTACTTTACTTTACCTGCTATTGACTAAATTTAAATTACTGGCCCATTTTCTTGATGATATACAGTCTTACTATATTCATCAACACATTATATTATGTATAATATATTGTGTTAGGTTAAATACTGACTCGGTGTCTTGATCGTCAACTTGCCAGGTGATGTTCTCTACACTGTCCTCGCCGGCGTCCTGGGCATCGTCCAGCTGTGAGCGGGCATTGGCCTGCAGAGAGGCAGCCTGGGAACCTAGGAGCAAAAAGAAAAATACAAAATTAACCACAATTCATAGCAATAATTTGAGTCTATAATGACATAAATCACACTCAAAAATAATGGTAAACTGGTAGAAAAAGACACTAATTTCTGTATCTAGTTGCCTAGATAGAACAGAGCAGTCAGCAGTGTGAGGTGTGGATTTGCAGTTTGTAATATTACCACCAGAGGGCGTCAAAAACAAAGCATTGCACCTTTAAATGAGTATGAAACTGTATGAAAAATGAAGCTGCTTTGAAACACTTACCAACGGCGAGCAGAAGAGCAAGAGCCACAAACTTCATGATGGCAGTCTGCGGACAGACAAGACAAACCTTGTTATGCCAACTGTGTACATACATGCACTACTACTATTGTTACTACTGGACATTTTATATTTAAGTTCTATCATACTCTTCTCGTTTTGCAAGTTACAACATTTCAACTTCTCTGTATTTCTTTTACCCAGAAATGATACTGTTTACTTAGGCTTCAACAAATCAATACTTAAAAACAAACACAGCTAAAATTACATTTGACGTTACATTTTACAGCAGTGAGGCCTAAAGATCGACCGATATGAGTTTTTCTATGGCCGATGTCGATACTGATTTTTAAAATTTGGGGGCATCCGATGGCCGATAAATACTGCCGATTTTCTTAATTTTATGAAAGAAATAGTAACACTTATAGTGACAGTGAGAACAGTTAAAGATGAGTTTTTTGAGAAAAACAATTAAGTCCATCTCACTCACACACTTTGTGCAGGTAGAGCTTGGGGAGAGCTACAAAATGTTTTTGGATTTTTTGTTCTACGAGGTTCTGTTCCAGAGAAATGAGCAAAATCTTTTTATTGTCGTTTTGAGCTTTTCAGGCCAAGATAAAGAGATTTTGGATGTTTCCTATGAACTGCAGTGTACCAATATAATATATATGCACCAATATATTTTTAGAAAGGGCATGACACGACCAATCTGCTCATGGGGTCCATAGTCAATGATGAGCACAACCCGCTCGTCATTGACCTCGTCGAAGGGCATGAGCCCATTACCAAACTTTAGTCTGAACAATTACAAATGCACACACACCTATATCACCGGATCCAGCATGACCTCATGACTGTGGCTATTAGTGTTTGATCAATGATGAACGCTTTGCGCTCTGTTTTGGTGCACGTCGCGCACTTCAGGAAAAAGGCCCTACACCATCTTTGGGACTCGGGCCAAATTAAAGACGACGCCCACACTCTTAAGTATTTTAATTATAATTTATGTTGTTTTTGTTTTGTGTATTTTTAAAAGAAAAGGCTTGGATACACAGTCACATGCTATGCTATAAGAAGTTTAAAAGTTGTAGAGTTAGCATGCAGAGCCCTAGTATTTAAACATATAATTAACAATATTTAAAAAGTATAAAATAGTGTTGTTTAGTGGCATCATCCATTGAAAAGTCCTTACCTGTTGGAGTTCTTGATGAAAGTGAGGGACTTGGGGCTGGAGTGAACTTTTTATAGGGCCGGGGCTGTGCACTGAGCCTGACAGGAAGCACGTGGGACGGGACAAACGGGGGAGGGAGCGGGGAGGGCCCGAGGGGACTGAGTGTCTCTGTGGAGCTGGACCTCACCCCCGGAACGCTCCGCCCAGTTCAATGGTAACCTGCTGGGACGGGCCTCCATTTACACGAGCAATGTACAGGAAGATTAAATAAAATCTAATAGATATCAGAAGTGGGAGAAATACTTAAATCTGTACTCAAGTAAAAGTACCGCTACTTCAAAATATTATTACTGAAGTACAAGTGAAAGTATTCAACACAAATATAAGTAAAAGCAAAAAAGTAATGAGTGTAAAGAGTGCACCATGTTTGGTCCAAAGACTGCCAGTCTATTACTTGTTGTTCTATCTCACACTCAACTTTGTTAAATATAGATTTATTGAGGAATAGTCATAGTAATAGAGTGAAGAGGGTCATGTGATTGAAACACTCACACAACCAGGGGTGAAAGTAGATTTTTGCTTATGCTGGTACTATAACAAATTATGCCTACATATATATTTTTAATAGCAGAAAAAGCAGAACGCGGTTGAGAATGAATCTTGACTATAAATGAAAAGATATAGACATGGCTTATACGGGGTTTAACAGGGTTTGACAACACATACCGGACGCACGTCAAAAAATACACCCCTATTGTTATCTATGAGGCGCGCGGCGGCAGCTGAAAACACATGGCCCTCCGTACTTCTGCAGTAACAAAGTATTTCTGCAGTAACAAAGTACTTCTGCAATAACAAAGATGGTTCTCTGCTCCGTGTGCCACAGACACACAGCTGTAAACACTGAGGGAGAGTAGCTGCTGCATCAGGGGACACAGGCAGCAGCTACTGACTCCTCTGCACTCAGAGCATGGGGAAACTTCTTTCTGTCGCTAACCTGCTAATAACCTGCTAATAACCTGCTAATAACCCGCTAATAACCTGCTAATAACCTGCTAATAACCTGCTAATGACCTGCTAATGACCTGCTAATAACCTGCTAATAACCTGCTAATAACCTGCTAATAACCTGCTAATGACCTGCTAATAACCTGCAATAGAACAGCCCAGTCTGTCCTCACACAGCCTGGGCGACTTCTATCACTTTGTCCTATTATTCACAGATAAAACACATATTTTAAACTCCATGTTGTTTATATTAAAGCCTTCTCAAGTGTTTGGTGTAATTTGAGGCGGCGCTCCAGGTGTGCTTTGGGCTTAAGACGCGCATGCTCAGTGCATTTGTTTAAGGAAGCGAGAGAATCAGTGAATGATGAGAGGGGAGAGGGACATTCTGGGCATTAAATCACATCACGGAGCGATCATAAGCCACTAAAAACCACACAGACACAGATATGATGAGATAAAGCACTGCCTGGTTCATATGCTTTAGCGTCAGATTTTTTTTTTCTCATAAAAGCGTCCGCGCTCTGCGGCTGCTTTCTAATGTGTGTTAAAGCTGCAAAGAGCGGCTGGACAGCTGATCTCCTTCCACCCAGTACTGCGTACCCCCTCTAAATCTTATGCCGGTACGTAGTACCGGGCCGTACCGGCTTACTTTCACTCCTGCACACAACCGTACTTTAGAGGAGTCCTTTAGCCTACATTTTTTGTTGCAGGTCTTTGTATCACTGTTAATTGTTGGCGAGTGTTTCCCTGACTTTATTTTGAAGTATGCTTTTTGATTCTCCCTATAGTGAGTGAATGTGAGAGTGAATGGTAGAGTCATTGTGTTTCTGTCAGTGTTGCCTTTGTAACTTATTGCTGTTGTGATGCTCGGGCTATCGCTGGAGTCTCTGAAAGATGATAAATGAACTTGAATATAAAAATAAACTCTAAAAATAAAAAGCAAAAGTCTGATATGATATATATTTCTATTTACAAATGAACAATATTGTTATCGTCCACATGCATTTATTTCATTCAGTATCATTCATTTGTAAAAGTGAATGGTTATCTGCCAGTGTATGTTTCTAACTCTGGTTGTATGGCTTTGGTCTAGGGTGTACCCCGCCTCAGGCCCATAGTTGCAGGGACAGGCTCCAGCCGCCCACAGCCCATGATGGCCATAAGAAAATTAAAAAGTCTCAATTCCTCTTACACACATTTTTGTGTTTTAAAACTGCCTTTCTTTGTATATTTTTATATTGGGGTAATTTTTCAGCAGTAACTTTATGATGTTTTTCATTTGTGTGCAGTCCTGCTGAGCGATGGAGAGATCCACAAGAGCTCGTGCTCTAAATCCAGACCAAAGAACGAGTGCTAGTGGCTCAGACTGAAGGAGACCGGATCTGTGCCTGTGCCGATGGAGTTTTGGGCAGCACCACTTCACAGGTCTGATCCAACTTCTGCAGAATAAACAGACCGAAGTGGACCAATGCATCAGATCCCAGTACGACAGGCACAAGGCCAGAACTGAGAGGCTCAAGGACGAGCTACAGCAGGAGGTCACCCAACTGAGGCAGGCCCTGACAAAGCTTAGACCCACAGGCTGTAGTCCTGGACAACCCCTAATCCTCTGCGTCTTCCCGTTAGACGTTTTGCCACAGTTTGACGATGTGAAGAAGGCTACGCCGGACCTAATGGATAAACTTTAACAAACTCTTAACGAAGGCATGGACACGGTGTTCTCTGCGCTCCAACAAACTGAGAATCCACCTTTTACTCAGTTACTTAAAATGTACACTTTGTATTTTATTCATTCTCTTGAGTAAATCTTAGAGGAACAAGACTTATTTTCAAAAGACTTGAAGTGGTAAAAGTATTTTTCGACTTCAGAGGCAGTGTGGGTACACTCATCAGAAGGTCCTGAGTTTGTTCGTATAGTTTGGGCATGTAGTAGCAGTAGTATGGAGCTATATTTGTTTCACTAAAATGAATTGATGCAACAATAAATGTATTGATGAAACTAGAATGATTTATTCAAAATGACTCATTTGTGACTTGCATGCAGCGATTTTTGCAAATAAATTCTAATTTGCAAATATATTATTTGCAATTATTTCACAAATCAATCATGTTTGTCATTTATAAATCTGCATTTTGCCTGTGAATAGTTGATGATGCATTTGTGGATTGCCCTATGTGCTCATCCAGCCCTTCCAATGTGCGAATTCATCACTTCTGTGCTTGCGGATCATTTTGAGACATTTGTTGTGCGTTTTGAAACAGCTTTGGATTGATTCAAAGAAAATTAACATTGATAAAATGCCTTTGCCACAATCACTTGCCAACTTTGATGGGTCTCTGTTTAAAACAAACAAAGCAAAACTGATGCACATCTTGGAGGAGGACATTAGCCGACCTGCAACAGTGAGCAACATTCCAGATGGGTCAGTTTTAACTGATTTTTCTTAAATTTTTGCAATTTCACATTCTTGTTAACACATAAGGCAACATAAATATCACATTTTTGCTCAACAATATCAAATGTAAACTTTAAAAAAGCCTTTAAAAGTACTCATTTTGTGGAAGTAATTGTATGTGCACATGTGCAAATGTACTCGCAGGACAAATCGTGCTTCCTGAACAAATGGGCAATGACACAGACCAGCAGCATGTGCTGTTGTTAGCTGATGAACGGTAGCGGTCAGAGCTTACGCGAGTCGAATCATGGCTGGACGTCAGCCTATCCACAGTAACCTGAGCTAACATGAACAGCATACATTTTAAGTTTATTTAAGTTTAAGTTAACCCATGTGCATACAAGAACAAAGTACCATAAGCAATGAAATAAGGTGTGCCCTGGCGCTCTCTCCTAAAAAAAAAGAAATAATATCTAGCAATAAAATTGACATAAACAATACAAAAAAATCAATAAATATACACTGTAATATAATATACAGTGCAATCAATTCAGTATTTATATAAATAGCCAAATCAGACATCAGCCCTTCTTATAGTTGAGCTGTTTAAGAGCCTTATTGCTTGGGGATAAAAACTATTCCAAAACCGGGAAGTCCGGGCCTTAAGGCTTCACAGGCGCTTCCCTGAGGGAAGATAAGAAAAGAAGCTGTGTGCAGGGTGACTTGTATCCTCCATGATGCACAGTGATTTTTTCCTGCAACATTTTTGTAAACGTCCTATATTTGGGGCAATGGTGATCCAATAATCTTAGATGCAGTTTTTACTGTTCTTGTAAGGAGACTATGGTCATGTGATGTGACACTGCCAAACCACAGCAGCAGGCGTCCTGTTAAAACACTCTCAATTGTACAACAATAGAATTTGATGAGGCTTTTCTTAGACAGGACATATTTTTTGAGACGCCTCAGAAAAAAAAGTCTCTGGTGTGCTTTTTTGATCACATAATTAATGTGAAGAGACCAAGAAAGCGAGTCACAAATATGAATGCCCAGAAACTTAAAGCTCTTTACAATTTCCACAGGAGTGTTGTCTATATGAATAGGTGTGTATGCTGGCTTCTAAAATGAAATCTAAAATGAGCTCCTTAGTTTTTCCCACATTTAGGGACAGATTGTTTTTGTGACACCACATGATTAGGTTGCTCACCTCGTCCCTATAGCCCAATTCATTATTGTCAGTAATTAGCCCTATCACTGTAGTATCGTCTGCAAATGTAACTCTACTGTTAGTGGGATGTGTTGCCACACAGTCGTACGTGTACAGACTCTACAGTAAGGGATTAAGACAGCAGCCTTGTGGAGCGCCGCTGTTCAGGACTACAGTAGATGAAAATCTGTTTCCCACTCTCACTACTTGTGGTCGGCCTGTCAAAAAATCCTGTAACCACTGGCAGATGGGATTTCTGAGGCCAAGGTCTTTTAGCTCAGTTGCAAGGATTGATGGAATTATTGTATTGAAAGCGCTGCTATAATCAACAAATAACATCCTGACATAGGTGTTGTGACTGTCCATGTGTTGAAGCGCCGTATGTAAGGCCAGTGAAACTGCATCATCCACAGCTCTATTTGCTCTATAAGCAAATTGTAAGGAATCAACAGTGGTACATATGCTGTTGTTTATGTACCTTTTCACCAGCTGCTCAAAACACTTCATTATCACTGAAGTTAAGGCTACAGGTCTAGTCATTCATATGAGTACAGAGGATTTCTTAAGCACAGGTACTATTATAGATCTCTTAAAACATGTGGGAACCACACAGAGGGAACGTGACAAATTTAAAATATCAGTAAAAACAAGAGCAAGTTCATTATAACAGCATTTTAACACCCGAGGCATAATACCATCTGGGCATGTGGCCTTCCTTGTTTTAACAGATTTGAAAACCCTGCACATATCAGACTGAGTGACTTGGTTTACTGTCCCACTATGTATGCATGAGTCCGTGATTGAAAAAAGTCCCCGCTCAGGTGGATCCAGGACACGCTCAAATCTAGCATAAAAACTATTTAGTTCATCTGGAAAGGAAGCAGAAGTGATTGAGATGCTACTTGGCTTGATTTTATAGTTTGTGACCTCTCGGAGGCCTTGTCATAAGCGCCTCGAATCCTGCTCACAGCAGTGTCGTTCCAGTTTGTCCATGTGATCTTTTTTTGCTAACTTGATGGTTTTCCTGAGCTCATATCTAGCAGTCTTGTAGAGCTCTTCATCACCTGCTGTAACCCTCTGGGCACCTTAGGGTCCAAACGCATACTTTTTGCTGTTTTTACTTTTTTGATCCTCAATAAATCAGTCAGTTTAAAAGCTGTTGGTGTGAAACTTGGCCAGAATAATTTTTTTAGTTGGTGTTTAAAATGCCATGACCCCCTCTGTTCTAAGGTGTATAGAACAGGAGATATGCATTTTACATCCACTCTTTACCTTAAGTACGTGTTTGGGCTCATTGACTTCCATTATAACCACAGATTTTTGACGTCCTGTAATCCTGACATATTATAATACTTTGTTCATGAAAAAACACAGAAGAGTATTGTCAGGTTCACTGACTCCACTTGTTTATAAACAGAGTCCATTTGGCCTTTGAATATTTGAGTTTCACAGACTCCCTCATGACCTCATCAACAAAATATATTCTCAGCCACACTCCCACCGCTCTGTTACATCGATCCCAACACACCAAGACCAATTTATTGGTGTTCAGTGTTTTTATTCCCATGCATTTTGCAAGGTAGAACAACAGAATTCCATTGAAAATTTATAAAATAAAGCTCTGCTGCCCCTGGTGGTTTAGGGGTCAATCTCACCAAAAACCTAAGTTCCCTTTATTTTGAAGGTAAAGGCTTAGATTTATTAGGTTTCCATGAAAAAAAAAGTATTATAATATGTCAGGATTGCAGGATGTCAAAAATCTGTGGTTATAATGGAAGTCAATGGGCCCAAACGCGTACTTAAGGTAACAAGTGTAAGTTTTTACTAAAACCTGTCTTTTCTCCAAAAGTAAAAATGCATCAAAATCAATGTTGTTATTAATTATTGACTTAGTCAAAGCTCTAATAACTTTACCCCAAGTGATCCACTCTGCAACTCATTTTTGGATAATAGGGCATATTTTGTGATTTTGCTATCTAAAACAGTGGGGTTTTGATAACAAAAAAGCCATAAAAACATAGAAAATATAAATAAATGTTAATAAACTTCATATCTATGTTTAGGGCTGAAGTAGTAGAAAAGATTTCATGCGAAAAAAGTAAAAAAATATTAATATTTGACATTTTTACAGCTATTTAATGAGAGGTCCCAAATGGGTCTTGGGTCTTAACGAGTGTGAGTTTTTTTCAATAATCTGTCCTTGCTCCAAAAATAAAAATGCATTAAAACCAATGTTGTTATTAATTATTGACTTAGTCAAAGCTCTAATAACTTCACCCCAAGTGAGCCACTCTGCAACTCATTTTTGGATAAAATGGCAGATTTGTTGATTTTGTTATCTAAAATAACAGGATTTTTGATGACAAAATGGTCATAAAAACATAAATTATTAATAAATGAAAATAAACTTCATATCTATGGTTAGGGCTGAAGTAGTAGAAAGGATTTCATGCGCAAAAAGTAAAAAAAATAAAATAATATTTGGCATTTTTATAGCTATTTTATGAGAGGTCCCAAACGGGTCCCTAAGGTAACGAGTGTATGTAAATTTTTAAGGTGCCCAGAGGGTTAAAGGCAACAGCTCTGTCTTATAGTCTCAAGCGTACGTCATTGTTTAACCACGGTTTCTGATTTGGGTGGGAGTGTAATGTACATGTTGGAATACAAGTGTCTATACAAAATTTAACAGAAACTGCTTCAGCATACTCGTGCAGACTTGAGGAAACTTTAACATAACACTTAAGGCCAAAGCACACTGTGAGCCCTCACAGCGGGTTCGGCGCTCGGTGGCTGAAAACACACGCTCCTCCTCCGTACTTCTGCAGTAACAAAGTACTTCTGCAGTAACAAAGTACTGCTCCGTGTGCCACAGACACACAGCTGTAAACACTGAGGGAGAGTAGCTGCTGCATCAGGGGCCACAGGCAGCAGCTACTGACTCCTCGGCACTCAGAGCATGGGGAAACTCCTTTCTGTTGCTAACTCGCTAATAACCTGCTAAGAACCTGCTACTAACCTGCTAATAAACTGCTAATAACCTGCAAATAATCTGCTACGAACCTGCTAATAACCTGCTAACAACCTGCTAAGAACCTGCTACTAACCTGCTAATAAACTGCTAATAACCTGCAAATAATCTGCTACTAACCTGCTAACAACCTGCTAATAACCTGCTATTAACCTGCTAATAACCTGCTAACAACCTGCTAATAACCTGCTAACAACCTGCTAATAACCTACTAATAACCTGCTAATAACCTGCTAACAACCTGCTAATAACCTGCTAACAACCTACTAATAACCTGCTAATAATCTGCTAATAACCTGCTAACAACCTGCTAATAACCTGCTAATAACCTGCTAATAACCTGCTAACAACCTACTAATAACCTGCTAATAACCTGCTAACAACCTGCTAATAACCTGCTAATAACCTGCTAACAACCTGCTAATAACCTGCTAATAACCTGCTAATAGAGCAGCCCGGTCTGTCCTCACAGAGCCCGGTCTACTTCTATCAATTTGTCTGGATATTAACAGATAAAACACAAATTTTAAACTCCACATTTTTTATGTTAAAGCCTTTTCAAGTGCTGTGGCGCTACACGCCCGGTGTGAGTTGGGCTTTATGCTATTCATGTTAGCTCAGGTTACTGTGGATAGGCTGACGTCCTGCCATGATTCGACTCGTGAAAGCTCTGACCTGCATGCAAGTCACAAATTAGGTATTTTTAATAAAGCATTGTAGTTGCATCAATACATTTATTGTTACATCAACTCATTTTAGTTTTGCATCAGTTCATTTTATTGAAACAAATATAGCTCCATACAGTAGTAGAGTTACACAGGTGACGAGGGACAAGGGCAGTGTGCAACAGTTTGTTTTATTCTGTAAAACAATTAAAACAGCTTTCATGAGTAATGGCTTCACTGGACTGACTGTACACACAGCTTACACTGAACTGAGCTGCTTCTGCGTAAGGACCTTGTTGTCAGTCTAACATCTGCGCCTTTACTGCCATCTATTGGCGTAACACATGTACTGCACTGTGAACCCACTCATTCATTTACCAGGTGATTTACTGTCTAAGTGTGAGGGCCACAAAGCATGGAGTAACAATACAAGAATAATAACCAGAAATGTAGAACCTTAATAAGATGAAAATTGTATGGGGTACATTTTATGTCAAATAAGTTCTGGGGGCCACACCCTCCCCTGCTTAATTAAAGAAAAGAAAAGCTTTACCATTTTCTTTTCCTTTAACGCTCTTATTACTGAACCAAACCAGTGTCCCTCGAGTACATACAGTGGTTCCATTCACTCATGGCATCACTTTTGGTATGAAGCAATGTCACATTACCTTCAGGAGACATTTTCCATGAACTTATCCCTCGTATTGTCCTCCTGTTACACTTACACGCCTTGTCCTCGGGGTCAGAGTGACCCCAATTTGTTTGCCTGTTATTTAATGCAAATAGTATAAAATGTCAAATAAGTTTGTGTTCCACATTTATTCTTACTTCAGATTGGAGCTGTGTTGGGTGCTCTTGGTTTTGCCGTCGTCGTTGCGATCGGAGTCGTCTTGTACAGAAGATTCCACAGTAAGACTGCATTAAAAAAGATGTTTGTTTTTAGTTATGAATAAACTTACAAAACATTTTTAACATTTTTTGCTTTTCCTTTTCCAGACAAAAACCTTTGCCTCGTAAGTATCATATGAACAGCAGCCTCACATTAATATTTGTATTTGTAATTAATGAACGTTTGTTTTTTCCAGCTCCAAGTGAACGAGGAGTCGAGGAAGAACTGGTGCAAAAATGTAAAACAATACAGACATTTTATTACTTAATTTTAGAAAACAAAACTGATTTGTAAACAGACCTCATAAGTAACACATTTACAGAAAAGCCCAAAGTTATTCATACCCCAACTCTCCACAAAAACTAAAACACACACAGTTAAAGTGGTAAAGAAATGGAACAGGATGGACATGTTGAAGTGTCCAAGACCAGAGTCCAGACCTGAACCATCTGATTGTGAATTTGTGGAGAACTGAAGTCCAGAGTAATGACAGGGAATCCTTCTAACATCAACAAACTGGAGATCTGTGCAAAAAACACTGCTCCAAAATCCATACAAATGCAAAAAAACAGTTTGTTAGGTGTGATAGAAAATAAAAGCTTTGACACTGATTGTTGAGAAAAGTCTGAATATTTTTGGACACAGATATTTTTGCCTAAATGTACAATAAAATAAAAATAGTTAAATATGTTGACAGTTTATTTACCACATTGTGTTTTGCTGCTTGTGTCATTTCCAGAGAGAACAGATGGACAGCAATAGTTACACACAGTAAGTTCAAGAATTTAATGAAATGTCTGTTGGACTAATTAAACTAAATAATATGCTCTGGTCTAACCATTTGACCTTATTTTTATTTTCACAGTGAATGTTTGTTCCAGAGAAAGAGGCACTTTATCCTGAGTCTGCTTTATAAAGGGTTTATTAATGCTTTTAGTTTGGTGATTCATTTACATTGAAATACTTTCCTGCAGTTTGTTTGGGCTCATTATTTGCAGGGCGCCCACATTTCTAGAGCCAAAAACTGGGACACATCATTTTCACAAATCATGGCGCATTTGAACTCACACCAAGTCACAGAAAAACTTCAGAAATCCAAACAATTTTCTGTCATAAACTTCAAAGTAGACACTAGGGCTTAGGTTTTTGAATATGATGCCATTTATTGATAAAAGAAAACAATGTCATGGTAAATAAATTGAGTGACCAAAGTCTTTAGACAAAGGTTTTTATAGATATATGTTGATTTTTGTTGGGACATGGGACAAGGAGCCTAAAACTGGGACATATGGTCGCCCTAACTAAACAGCAATAAAAGTGTCTCTAAATGAAACTAAATAAGAAGTGCAGAAGACTCCTGAGCAGCACCATCAGCCTCAGAGCAGTCTCCTTTTCACCCGTTCACCTACACATGTCCTGTCCGTTTGATTTACCAAATATAATGTGTTGGGCAAATGCTTTTGGTCGTGTTTGGTTTTGGTGTTTTGATGTAGCACCGTCTTAGTCGATGCTGGTGAAGTATTTACATTTTTAAATCTCTGCTGTTTGTGTACAATATTTAGTACTGTTAATGCCTTATTCTTATTTTCCAGTTGTGTAAATACTTTTGTTTGGGGTTTGTTAAAATGAACTCATTTATGCTTTCATTATTTTATTTTTTGCTGTGTGGTTTTTGTGGGATATAAAGTTTAAAATCTGTTCTTGTTTAGTTAATGTCCACTGATGATGCACTGTTTGATCCATTCTGTACAGCTCTGCTTTTAATAAAATCTGGTAAAATGTATTTGTGGATTACTTCATTTACAGTTAGGTCCATAAGTATTTGGACACTGACACAAGTTTTGTTATTTTAGCTGTAAACCAAAACTATTCAAAATACAGTTCTATACAGTTTCATATGGGCTTAAAGTGCAGACTCTCAGCTGTAATTTGAGAATATTCACGTCCAAATCAGATGAAGTGTTAAAGAGTTACAAGTCTTTAAAGTGTAGGAGCCTCTTTTTCAGGGGCTCAAAAGTAATTGGACAGTTGCTGTAGGAGCCATTTTGCTGTTTGTTCTTCCTGCCACTAGATGGGGATATTTGTTAATTTGTGCTCTACCTGTACCACCCTATATAAGGTTAAACAACAACAGGTGCTGCTTAATGAGGAGACAGTTTCTTAACCGTGTCAAAGGTCCTGGTGGAGGTAATTTTGTGTGGTATTTGGGCTTATTAGAAGCAAAATAAAGGAGTTTTGAAGCACTACATTTTGGACAGTTTATTGGTGGCACGCGTCTGGAACAACAACACTTTTAAGCAGCCACGGTGGCAATGCGCAGTGAGCAAATTGCCTCTACAGTTGCTTCAAAAGCTATTTCTTGAGCTGCATGGGCTTTTCCCTCAGTAATCTGCCATAAACTGAGCAGGTCCAAGGTCTGGACTTGGTTCCAGGTTTTATTGTGTTCATGAGAGAAAATACAGAAGGTTCACCACAAACTGCAGACTCAGACCTGGACCAGACTCAAACCTGGACCAGACTCAGACCTGGACCAGACTCAGACCTGGACCAGACTCAGACCTGGACCAGACTCAGACCTGGACCAGACTCAGACCTGGACCAGACTCAGACCTGGACCAGACTCAGACCTGGACCAGACTCAGACCTGGACCAGACTCAGACCTGGACCAGACTCAGACCTGAACCAAACTCAGACCTGGACCAGACTCAGACCTGGACCAGACTCAGACCTGGACCAGACTCAGACCTGGACCAGACTCAGACCTGGACCAGACTCAGATCTGTAGAATGATGAGCAGAGAAAAGTCTGGAGAAGTCTAATGTGTCCTTTCTGTTGTTGAGATGAAGTCTGCAGCTTGTGGTGAACTCTGTATTTTCTCTCATTAACACTTCTCGTTATAGTGGACCTAGACTCTGATAGACCAACTTCCTGGTGAGAGTTTTACTCTAAGGTGGATGCTGTGAAGGTTTTTATTTTTTATTTTTTTTTACCATTTTTCTCTCCAGTCTAAGGATGATCTGGTTCACTTTCATTGAGATACTGTACGTAGTGATTTCACAGAAACAGCTTTCAAATACAAATGTAACATCTGGAACCAAGTCCAGACCTTGGACCTGCTCAGTTTATGAAGGATTACTGAGAGAAAAGCCCAGGCAGCTCAAGAAATAGCTTTTGAAGCAACTGTCCAAATACTTTTGAGCCTCTGAAAAAGAGACAGCTACACATTAAAGAGCTGTAATTCCTAAACCCTTTCTCTGGTTTGGACGTGAATATTCTCAAATTTCAGCTGAGAGTCTGCAGTTTAAGCTCATATGAAACTGTATATAACTGTATTTTTAATATGTTTTGGTTTACAGATCAAATAACAAACCTTGTGTCTGTGTCCAAATACTTATGGACCTAACTGTAAATTACAGTGTCTTGAGCAAATAAAAGGTAAATGTGAATAATAGTAGTAATGTAAAAATATGTAAAGAGCAGGCAGACGTCACCTGGAGTAGTCCTAATCATAAATTGGTTTTGGTGAATCTTTGGAGGATAGCTGCATACTCCCAGTGGTGTCAATGGAACAGGATTTCTTTTGTGAATAAATCTTGCTGTCTCAAAATGTGGGACAAATGTCTCAAAAAGATCCAAATGTGCAGAGTTGATGAATGCATGAATGGAACGATCCACAAATGCAGATTGGACTATTCACATGCAACACTGCAGATTTATAAATGACAAACATGATTGATTTGTGAAATAATTGCAAATAATATATTTGCAAATTAGAATTTATTTGCAAAAATCGCTGCATGTAAGGCACAAATGAGTCATTTTTAATAAATCATTCTAGTTTCATTAATACATTTATTGTTGCATCAATTCATTTTGGTGAAAAAAATATAGCTCCATACTACTGCTACTACATGCCCAAACTATACGAACAAACTCAGGACCTTCTGATGAGTGTACCCACACTGCCTCTGAAGTGGAAAAATACTTTTACCACTTCAAGTCTTTTGAAAATAAGTCTTGTTCCTCTAAGATTTACTCAAGAGAATGAATAAAATACAAAGTGTACATTTTAAGTAACTGAGTAAAAGGTGGATTCTCAGTTTGTTGGAGCGCAGAGAACACCGTGTCCATGCCTTCGTTAAGAGTTTGTTAAAGTTTATCCATTAGGTCCGGCGTAGCCTTCTTCACATCGTCAAACTGTGGCAAAACGTCTAACGGGAAGACGCAGAGGATTAGGGGTTGTCCAGGACTACAGCCTGTGGGTCTAAGCTTTGTCAGGGCCTGCCTCAGTTGGGTGACCTCCTGCTGTAGCTCGTCCTTGAGCCTCTCAGTTCTGGCCTTGTGCCTGTCGTACTGGGATCTGATGCATTGGTCCACTTCGGTCTGTTTATTCTGCAGAAGTTGGATCAGACCTGTGAAGTGGTGCTGCCCAAAACTCCATCGGCACAGGCACAGATCCGGTCTCCTTCAGTCTGAGCCACTAGCACTCGTTCTTTGGTCTGGATTTAGAGCACGAGCTCTTGTGGATCTCTCCATCGCTCAGCAGGACTGCACATAAATGAAAAACATCATAAAGTTACTGCTGAAAAATTACCCCAATATAAAAATATACAAAGAAAGGCAGTTTTAAAACACAAAAATGTGTGTAAGAGGAATTGAGACTTTTTAATTTTCTTATGGCCATCATGGGCTGTGGGCGGCTGGAGCCTGTCCCTGCAACTATGGGCCTGAGGCGGGGTACACCCTAGACCAAAGCCATACAACCAGAGTTAGAAACATACACTGGCAGATAACCATTCACTTTTACAAATGAATGATACTGAATGAAATAAATGCATGTGGACGATAACAATATTGTTCATTTGTAAAGTAACAGAAATATATCTATCATATTAGACCGCATTGCCGGTTGTAAGTCGGACCTGTTCCCAGTGCATGTTGGACTCCGGCAGGGCTGCCCTTTGTCACCGGTTCTGTTCATTATTTTTATGGACAGAATTTCTAGGCGCAGCCAAGGGCCGGAGGGAGTCTGGTTTGGGAACCACAGGATTTCATCTCTGCTTTTTGCGGATGATGTTGTCCTGTTGGCTTCATCAAACCAGGACCTTCAGTGTGCACTGGAGTGGTTTGCAGCCGAGTGTGAAGCGGCTGGGATGAGAATCAGCACCTCCAAGTCTGAGGCCATGGTTCTCGACCGGAAAAGGGTGGTTTGCCCTCTCAAGGTTGGGGGGGAGTTTCTGCCTCAAGTGGAGGAGTTCAAGTTACTTGGGGTCTTGTTCACGAGTGAGGGAAGGATGGAGCTGAGTCTGACAGGAGATCGGTGCAGTGTCTGCATTAATGCGGTCGTTGTATCGGTCTGTTGTGGTAAAGAAGGAGCTGAGCTGAAAGGCGAAGCTCTCGATTTACCATCGATCTACTTCCCTACTCTCACCTATGGTCATGAGCTATGGGTCATGACCGAAAGGACAAGATCCCGGACACAAGCGGCCGAAATGAGTTTCCTCCGCAGGGTGGCTGGGCGCTCCCTTAGAGATAGGGTGAGGAGCTCTGTCACCCGGGAGGAGCTCGGAGTAGAGCCGCTGCTCCTCCACATCGAGAGGAGTCAGTTGAGGTGGCTCGGGCATCTGTTCCAGAGCCTCCTGGTCGCCCCCCTGGGGAGGTGTTCCGGGCATGTCCCACCGGGAGGAGGCCCCGGGGAAGACCTAGGACACGCTGGAGGGACTATGTCTCTTGGCCTGGGAACGCCTTGGGGTCCCCCTGGTAGAGCTGGAGGAAGTGTCTGTGGAGAGGGAAGTCTGGGCATCTTTGCTTAGACTGCTGCCTCCGCGACCTGGTCCAGGATAAGCGGAAGAAGATCGATGGATGGATCATATTAGACTTTTGCTTTTTATTTTTAGAGTTTATTTTTATATTCAAGTATGCTTAAATATGCTTTTATGAGAAAAAAAAAATCTGACGCTAAAGCATATGAACCAGGCAGCACTTTATCTCATCATATCTGTGTCTGTGTGGTTTTTAGTGGCTTATGATCGCTCCGTGATGTGATTTAATGCCCAGAATGTCCCTCTCCCCTCTCATCATTCACTGATTCTCTCGCTTCCTTAAACAAATGCACTGAGCATGCGCGTCTTAAGCCCAAAGCACACCTGGAGTGCCGCGTCAAATTTCACCAAACGCTTGAGAAGGCTTTAATATAAACAACATGGAGTTTAAATTATGTGTTTTATCTGTGAATAACAGGACAAAGTGATAGAAGTCGCCCAGGCTGTGTGAGGACAGACTGGGCTGTTCTATTGCAGGTTATTAGCAGGTTATTAGCAGGTTATTAGCAGGTTATTAGCAGGTTGTTAGCAGGTTAGCGACAGAAAGAAGTTTCCCCATGCTCTGAGTGCAGAGGAGTCAGTAGCTGCTGCCTGTGTCCCCTGATGCAGCAGCTACTCTCCCTCAGTGTTTACAGCTGTGTGTCTGTGGCACACGGAGCAGAAAACCGTTTTTGTTACTGCAGAAGTACTTTGTTACTGCAGAAGTACTTTGTTACTGCAGAAGTACGGAGGGCCATGTGTTTTCAGCTGCCGCCGCGCGCCTCATAGATAACAATAGGGGTGTATTTTTTGACGTGCGTCCGGTATGTGTTGTCAAACCCTGTTAAACCCCGTATAAGCCATGTCTATATCTTTTCATTTATAGTCAAGATTCATTCTCAACCACATTCTGCTTTTTCTGCTATTAAAAATATATATGTAGGCATAATTTGTTATAGTACCGGCATAAGCAAAAATCTACTTTCACCCCTGGTTGTGTGAGTGTTTCAATCACATGACCCTCTTCACTCTATTACTATGACTATTCCTCAATAAATCTATATTTAACAAAGTTGAGTGTGAGATAGAACAACAAGTAATAGACTGGCAGTCTTTGGACCAAACATGGTGCACTCACCCAGACTGACTTCGTAAATGTGTCATCAGCTCAAATAGGCCGCTGTGCAAAATGCTACAAAAACTACAGTATAATGAATATTGTGAGCTGTTGTTATTTTTGAGTGTTCCAAGGAATAAAAATCTACATTCAATCTCTTTTCAATGTCCTCATGTTTACTATTAATGTTAAAATAAGATCTCAAGTAGAAGATATTAACATTTATTAACATTCATACTTTTACTTCAGTGAGAGTCCTGTACAAGGAACTTTGGGCCTGAGGTAGGGTTCCAGCTGGGACAAAGGCCAGTCATCATTCACTCTCTCATTCATTCACCACAGGGCAATAATCAAATTAAAAGATAGTAGGGCTGCAACTAACGATTATTTCTATAATCCATTAATCTGTTGATTATTGTTTTTGATTAATCAACTTATTGGATAGTGATGCATGTGTGGTTAAGTGGTTAAAAACTTTCTATGTTTTATAGTTCCTGTTAAAAATTGTGAAAGTCCTACCAAAAATTGCTTAAATTTTGCAAAATTTGAACCAGATGAAGCTACAACTATGTCTCTGGAGGACATTTGGACAGAGCATATATACAGACAAAGATATCTTTAATCAAAAACACAAAATGTACATTGTTTTTGTTGCTTTCCTACTCTTTTTTTTTTGGTAATAAACCCTTCTCTCTCAGCACATGGCATGTTTCAGAGTCTGTGAATACTCCAGTTAACAGTTAAACGATTATTAAATTAGTTGACGATTATTTCAGTAATTGATTATAATCGATTAATCTGATTAATTGTTGTTGGGGCCCTGGCTGTGCCGTACCGGGCGATGTAACTGGCCTCATTTTTTTTTGTTTTCATAAAGGGCTTCTGAACCAGTCTTAGTCTGGCCCATCACCTAGGACCTGTTTGCCATGGGAGACCCTACCAGGGGCATTTAGTGGCAGTCACAGTAGTAGGAGTAGAGGTAGAAGTTCTAGTCAGTAATTGTAGCAGTAGTAGCAGGTTACCATACTTCTAAAGGATTTTTAATGCCTGGTTGATTCTTTGTCTTTTTACTGCTGACTAAAATGTAGTAATTGTATATTTACTTGAAATACAAGTTGTACTTGTAGCAGTAATAGTAGCAGGTTACTATACTTCTGTGTGGGTTGAACTGGTTGGTTTTGTTTGTGCCATTCACTAAACTGTAGTAATTGTACATTTACAGGAACAGCATCATCACCGACGGCGCTGAGGCCACCAACGCTGAAGACGTCCAAAAGCTGCACACCTCCATCATCAAAGACCTGAGTATGGAGACGCCATACAGCAGTCCAGGCGCCATCCATCAGGTTTTTTTCAGGGCTGGGCCGTGGGGGAAGCAGCGCTATAAGCAGGGAGACTCAGTCGTTTTGCTTGCAGGCCTCATTCCAATCCCCAGGTTAGGGTCAGATAGGGTTGGGTTTGGTAGGTTCCGTGGAGGGTTCAGGAGAAATAGATGGGGGTTTAGATTGGAACGTGGAGGGTTGGGGTTTGGAGGGTTCGGGTCTGGTTTCCTGTAAGTGCATAAAAGTAAGACGCTGCAGTGGAAGTAGTTGTGTTTCAAAGTAAAACACACGGAAATCACAGTAAACTAAAAAATAGCAATAAAACAAAAATTATATATATTTATATTTCCCTCTGCGGCCCAGTATCTAACGGCCCACGACCCACTTCTGGGCCGCGGCCCTAAGGTTGGGGACCTCTGCCATACAGCATCCCTCCATTCTGCTTTATTCTGGGCCGGGTCACGGGGGCAGCACTCTAAGCAGGGACACCCAGACATCACTCTCCCCAGACACTTCCCCCAGCTCTCCTTGAGGAACCCCACCAAGGCGTTTGAAGGCGAGCTGGGAGACGTAGACAAAGACCTGAGTATCTGCTGTAAACATCTTCCTACATCTGTGGAAAAGTATGTGAATAAACATCTGAAAACCACACTTGTCTGACATAACTTGTGCTCTTTTGAAAGTCTGCCCAATAAACTTATTTTATATCATTTATTTTATTCAAAAAATTGATTAGAGGTTGATTTTTACAATTTATGACCCAACTTACATAAAACTATACCAGCCCTTTTTTAAATAGTAGTTAATTACTTACAGTCTGCATTCTCAGAAGTGGGTTGTTGTTAGGTTCTCATTGAAAGCCTGTAGTACATAAATTATAATTTATATATTTGTATAAAACTCTTTCTTTTTTGTAATGTAGTCACTTCCAGCATCCAGCAGTTTGAACTGGGCAGGAAAATCATGTGGTGGGGTAAAGACAGTTGTGGAAAAATATAGTGTTTTAATATATTATGTGAAAGTGTTGCTTATGATAAAGTTAAGATTGTGGGCGCCATGCGAATGTGTGAAGGCAGACCATGTACCACAGCGTCCCGGGTTTGATTCCCTGATTACAACAAATGATGAAAACTGAAAAGACTGGGCCTCAGCATAATCACCAGCTCAGAATCACAAAGTGCCACAGTAGAATATTGAATACATTTGTAGATCCATTACAGTGCGCAATAGCAACAAAGCTAACTTACTGAGCTAACATCCATACAGCTGTTGTAGACTCAAATCTAGCTCTGTATCTGCCAATAGTTTTCACCTGTTACACTATTGTTTAACCAGCAAACACAACACAACCAATGTTTCCTTTTCACATATCATTCTGTGTCAACCCTGCAGTAGTAGTAGTAGTAGTAGTAGTAGTAGTAGTAGTAGTAGTAGTAGTAGTAGTAGCAGTAGTAGTACAAACAGAAAGTACCTGGGATTATTAAAGTTAAATTGAATTGATAGTGTTGTAGTCAAGACCGTACAAATCGAGACCAAGACCAGTCCAAGTCCAGAGTGAACCGAGACCAAGACAAGACCGAGACTCTCAGGGTTCGAGACCGAATCAAGACCAAGACCTTTAAGGACCAAGACCAAGTCCAGACCAAGACCAAGGCAAACTGAGACCAGGGCGAGACCAAACCATGGGAAATAACACTATAAAGGAGAAAAGGTTTTAAAAATAGTTCAAATACAGTAATGATCATTTTAATGATCTAATGCAACAGACTCCACAAACAAACAGAGACGAATCATTTACCTGGTTCTTCTGACGCTGAAAACAAATCACTCCAAAATTATGAAGAGCAAACACAAGACCGAGTAAAACTGAATTCAAGACCAAGACCAAGACCAAGGCCAAGGCCGAGTAAAACTGCAGCCGAGATCAAGACGAGACCAAGAGGCAGCACAACACCATGACCTGAGTAGTAGTAGTAATAGTATAAGTAGTAGTAGTAATAGTATAAGTAGTAGTAATAGTATAAGTAGTAGTAGTAATAGTATAAGTAGTAGTAGTAATAGTATAAGTAGTAGTAGTAATAGTATAAGTAGTAGTAGTAATACCATTGGTAATAGTTTTGCCTTGCAATTGTAAAATATACTGTACTATAATAATCTTCAACCTACACAAGACACATAGGAAAAAAATTGCCATGACCCCCAACATATATTTTGAGGGGGCAAAACATTTTTTGGGGTTTTTTTTGTACAGTGATTTTATTTTTTCAAACTGGCATTGTAAGGGTTAAAATCCTAAAAATCATCAAATGTTTGGTGATTTCTAGCAAGACTGAAGTTGTTTAGAAGATTTATGAAGAAAAAAACTGCAAAAATGATTAATCCAGTCAATTTTTGTAGCAGTATTTTGTAAGTGGACATTTATGTTCTTCAGGTCACAGTTGTATTGTATTTAGACATTGTACAATAAGAGATTCTGATGGTATGATAACCTTAACCAAGAATATCACAGTATCACGTCTCAGTATTGCAGTTAAAGCTTAAAAACAGGTTATTCTGAAACGCTTGTATTAAAGACAAACTTTGTATTGACACTTAATAAATGCAACTTTATTATAAACACAATCTTTAACTGTGAAAATGCAAATATCATAGAAATAAATGAAATAATAATGAATAAAAATGTACGTAGATGTTGTAAGAAAGTCATGGAACAGCTCAGTCAATACTGTGTAAAGGTTGATTTTATTTGTATGGATACTGTGACATTTTAATCCCACAGTAAAACCAGTTAGAGTCACCTCTGCTGTCCTCCTGCCTCTCCTCCTGCCTCTCCTGCCTCTCCTGCCTCTCCTCCTACTGTCCTCCTGCCGCTCCTGCTGTCCTCCTGCTGTCCTCCTTCCTCTCCTCTTGCCTCTTTTGCTGTCCTCCTGCTGCTGCTGCTGCAGTCTGTGCCTGCTCACTTTAGTCTCCCTTATGACTATCAAAAAGGGAAGTAAATGTCTCTTTTTTGGGTCAATTTTCAAGTAAAACATCATTGATATGATCTGAAAACACTGCGTTTTGCCATTGATAGCAGGACTCTCCTGCAAAAAAGATTCTGAATCTCAGTGGGACTTTCCTAGTTAAATAAAGGTTAAATAAAATAAAAATAAAAATTACCATTTTGTTGGTCTGGATCTGGAAGTCCCACAGGATCTTAGCTCGGTTGTTCTCTATCACCTTTGGAGGTGTTTCCCACCTTGACCTCGGGACTTCCAGACTGTACTCTGCACAGATGTTCCTGTACACTATCCTCTGCACAGATGTTCCTGTACACTATCCTCTGCACAGATGTTCCTGTACACTATCCTCTGCACAGATGTTCCTGTACACTATCCTCTGCACAGATGTTCCTGTACACTCTCCTCTGCACAGATGTTCCTGTACACTATCCTCTGCACAGATGTTCCTGTACACTATCCTCTGCACAGATGTTCCTGTACACTATACCAGCCACTTGGTTATGACGCTCCATGTATGCTTTCCCTGCCAGCATCTTACATCCTGCAGTTATGTGCTGGATTGTCTCAGGGGCCTCTTTTCACAGTCTGCACCTGGGGTCTTGTCTTGTGGTAGATCTGGGCCTCTATTGCTCTGGTGCTCATGGCCTGCTCCTGTGCAGCCATGATCAGTGCCTCTGTGCTGTCCTTCAGTCCAGTCCTTTCTAGCCGCTGGGAGGATTTCTTTCTTTAATTTGCATTACACTGGCTTCACTTCTCAAAGCATTCTGTTGCTTTTTAATCTCTTCAGATTGTCTTGCCATATTTATGGCTTTTTCTGTGTCCAAGTCTCCATTTGCATGTGTTCGGACAGTCTTGTGTTGGCAAAGCCCACTACTATTCTGTCTCTTATTAGTTCATTGTGGAGTGGTCCATAATTGCAGTGCTCCGCTAATGCATGCAAGGCAGTGGCAAATGCATCCAAGGTTTCATTTGGCTCCTGTTTGCACATACTGAACCGTGTGCGCTCATAAACAACATTTTTCCTGACGATGAAAAAGTTGTGGAAGCCATCCCTTACTTTGGCGTATTCGCGCTGCTTCTTCTGAATTTGTAGACAAATTACTTGCCTGGTGAACCTTTTCGAAGCGGCGAATCCATTTTGTCCATTCGTGTGGTTTGGAAGTCAAAGGGTTCCGGTGGCTGGATGCTAAACATTGCACTGGAGTGCTAGCTGCCACGCTAATTCCTACCCTCGGCTGCTCGTCTCCATGGTTCTCGATCGGAAAAGGGTGGCCTGCCCTCTCCAGGTCGTGTCCAGTGTGTCCTGGATCCACCTGAGCGGGGACTTTTTTCAATCACAGACTCATGCATACATAGTGGGACAGTAAACCAAGTCACTCAGTCTGATATGCGCAGGGTTTTCAAATCTGTTAAAACAAGGAAGGCCACATGCCCAGATGGTATTATGCCTCGGGTGTTAAAATGCTGTTATAATGAACTTGCTCTTGTTTTTACTGATATTTTAAATTTGTCACGTTCCCTCTGTGTGGTTCCCACATGTTTTAAGAGATCTATAATAGTACCTGTGCTTAAGAAATCCTCTGTACTCATATGAATGACTACAGACCTGTAGCCTTAACTTCAGTGATAATGAAGTGTTTTGAGCAGCTGGTGAAAAGGTACATAAACAACAGCATATGTACCACTGTTGATTCCTTACAATTTGCTTATAGAGCAAATAGAGCTGTGGATGATGCAGTTTCACTGGCCTTACATACGGCGCTTCAACACATGGACAGTCGCTTACTTTTAAAGTACTACTTTAGCTTCTCTTTCATAAAGCGCCTGCTGTGGACCAGGAAGCGGCCACACAAACACGGCTTAACCAAGTTAAAATACTTAATAAACACTGTCTCAGTACAAGTCAAAAGTAAATATTTAAAGATCTCTTGCCAGAATATAAAAAATTATAGCATGTCAGCCTCCTCTTCTCAGTTTTTGGTGCTGGGTGGACCTCACTAAAGCTGTGTCACTTCTATGGGGTAAGGAAACTATCAAAATAGACGTGCATGTAAAAGTGAAATGCGTATATATTTGTCCATAATTGTGCATAAAATACATTTTGTAAATTATTGTACAAGAGAATACAAATCCAAAAATTACAACATTATATATTTGCAAATACGAAATACAGTTTATGGGTTTGCGGTTCATTTGTTGTGAATACATCATACATACAGCCGTCAAGAAACTATCAAAATTACGTCATGGCCTCACAGGCGGCGCTCACAGGCGGTGCTCACAGGCGGGCGCTCACAGGCGGCGCTCACAGGCGGGCGCTCACAGGCGGCGCTCACAGGCGGGCGCTCACAGGCGGCGCTCACAGGCGGCGCTCACAGGCGGCGCTCACAGGCGCTCACAGGCGGCGCTCACAGGCGGCACTCACAGGCGGCGCTCACAGGCGGCGCTCACAGGCGGGCGCTCACAGGCGGCGCTCACAGGCGGCACTCACAGGCGGCGCTCACAGGCGGGCGCTCACAGGCGGGCGCTCACAGGCGGGCGCTCACAGGCGGGCGCCCACAGGCGGCGCTCACAGGCGGCGCTCACAGGCGGCGCTCACAGGCGGCGCTCACAGGCGGCGCTCACAGGCGGCGCTCACAGGCGGGCGCTCACAGGCGGCGCTCACAGGCGGCACTCACAGGCGGCGCTCACAGGCGGGCGCTCACAGGCGGGCGCTCACAGGCGGGCGCTCACAGGCGGGCGCCCACAGGCGGCGCTCACAGGCGGCGCTCACAGGCGGCGCTCACAGGCGGCGCTCACAGGCGGCGCTCACAGGCGCTCACAGGCAGAAACTTTACCTGGTTTCGTTCTGCGTCTGTATTAGTTTCTTCGGCCATGTTGGTTTGGCGCCCTGAAAACTTTTAGGCGCATGCGCAAAGCCAGTTTGAGAATCCATGATTGCTTGCTCGATACATAACGCCTGTGAACGCCTGTGAGCGCCCGCCTGTGAGCGCCCGCCTGTGAGCGCCGCCTGTGAGCGCCTGTGAACGCCTGTGAGCGCCCGCCTGTGAGCGCCCGCCTGTGAGCGCCGCCTGTGAGTGCCGCCTGTGAGTGCCGCCTGTGAGCGCCTGTGAGCGCCGCCTGTGAGCGCCGCCTGTGAGCGCCGCCTGTGAGCGCCCGCCTGTGAGCGCCTGTGAGCGCCGCCTGTGAGTGCCGCCTGTGAGTGCCGCCTGTGAGCGCCGCCTGTGAGCGCCTGTGAGCGCCGCCTGTGAGCGCCCGCCTGTGAGCGCCGCCTGTGAGCGCCGCCTGTGAGCCGCCTGTGAGCGCCTGTGAGCGCCGCCTGTGAGCGCCCGCCTGTGAGCGCCCGCCTGTGAGCGCCTGTGAGCGCCGCCTGTGAGTGCCGCCTGTGAGCGCCGCCTGTGAGCGCCCGCCTGTGAGCGCCGCCTGTGAGCGCCCGCCTGTGAGCGCCTGTGAGCGCTGCCTGTGAGCGCCCGCCTGTGAGCGCCGCCTGTGAGCGCCTGTGAGCGCCGCCTGTGAGTGCCGCCTGTGAGCGCCTGTGAGCGCCGCCTGTGAGTGCCGCCTGTGAGCGCCGCCTGTGAGCGCCGCCTGTGAGCGCCTGTGAGCCGCCTGTGAGCGCCCGCCTGTGAGCGCCTGTGAGCGCCGCCTGTGAGTGCCGCCTGTGAGCGCCGCCTGTGAGCGCCGCCTGTGAGCGCCGCCTGTGAGCGCCCGCCTGTGAGCGCCGCCTGTGAGCGCCGCCTGTGAGTGCCGCCTGTGAGTGCCGCCTGTGAGCGCCGCCTGTGAGCGCCCGCCTGTGAGCGCCTGTGAGCGCCGCCTGTGAGCGCCGCCTGTGAGCCGCCGCCTGTGAGCCGCCTGTGAGCGCCGCCTGTGAGCGCCCGCCTGTGAGCGCCCGCCTGTGAGCGCCTGTGAGCGCCGCCTGTGAGTGCCGCCTGTGAGCGCCGCCTGTGAGCGCCCGCCTGTGAGCGCCGCCTGTGAGCGCCCGCCTGTGAGCGCCTGTGAGCGCTGCCTGTGAGCGCCCGCCTGTGAGCGCCGCCTGTGAGCGCCGCCTGTGAGTGCCGCCTGTGAGCGCCGCCTGTGAGCGCCGCCTGTGAGCGCCGCCTGTGAGCGCCGCCTGTGAGCGCCTGTGAGCCGCCTGTGAGCGCCTGTGAGCGCCGCCTGTGAGCGCCCGCCTGTGAGCGCCTGTGAGCGCCGCCTGTGAGTGCCGCCTGTGAGCGCCGCCTGTGAGCGCCGCCTGTGAGCGCCGCCTGTGAGCCGCCTGTGAGCGCCTGTGAGCGCCGCCTGTGAGCGCCGCCTGTGAGCGCCGCCTGTGAGCGCCGCCTGTGAGCGCCGCCTGTGAGCGCCGCCTGTGAGCGCCGCCTGTGAGCGCCGCCTGTGAGCGCCGCCTGTGAGCGCCGCCTGTGAGCGCCGCCTGTGAGCGCCGCCTGTGAGCGCCGCCTGTGAGCGCCGCCTGTGAGCGCCGCCTGTGAGCCGCCTGTGAGCGCCGCCTGTGAGCGCCGCCTGTGAGCGCCGCCTGTGAGCGCCTGTGGGCGCCCGCCTGTGAGCGCCGCCTGTGAGCGCCGCCTGTGAGCGCCGCCTGTGAGCGCCGCCTGTGAGCGCCGCCTGTGAGCGCCCCCTGTGAGCGCCGCCTGTGAGCGCCGCCTGTGAGCGCCTGTGAGCGCCGCCTGTGAGCGCCGCCTGTGAGCGCCGCCTGTGAGCGCCGCCTGTGAGCGCCGCCTGTGAGCGCCGCCTGTGAGCCGCCTGTGAGCGCCGCCTGTGAGCGCCGCCTGTGAGCGCCGCCTGTGAGCGCCGCCTGTGAGCCGCCTGTGAGCGCCGCCTGTGAGCGCCGCCTGTGAGCGCCGCCTGTGAGCGCCGCCTGTGAGCCGCCTGTGAGCGCCGCCTGTGAGCGCCGCCTGTGAGCGCCGCCTGTGAGCGCCGCCTGTGAGCGCCGCCTGTGAGCGCCTGTGAGCGCCGCCTGTGAGCGCCGCCTGTGAGCGCCGCCTGTGAGCGCCGCCTGTGAGCGCCGCCTGTGAGCGCCGCCTGTGAGCGCCGCCTGTGAGCGCCGCCTGTGAGTGCCGCCTGTGAGCGCCGCCTGTGAGCCGCCTGTGAGCGCCGCCTGTGAGCGCCGCCTGTGAGCGCCGCCTGTGAGCGCCGCCTGTGAGCGCCGCCTGTGAGCGCCTGTGAGCCGCCTGTGAGCGACGCCTGTGAGCGCCGCCTGTGAGGCCATGACGTAATTTTGATAGTTTCTTGACGGCTGTATGTATGATGTATTCACAACAAATGAACCGCAAACCCATAAACTGTATTTCGTATTTGCAAATATATAATGTTGTAATTTTTGGATTTGTATTCTCTTGTACAATAATTTACAAAATGTATTTTATGCACAATTATGGACAAATATATACGCATTTCACTTTTATATGCACGTCTATTTTGATAGTTTCCTTACCCCATACACTTCAGTCTGAATTTTCTCCCGCTCTCCAACAACTCAAGAAATTCAAATTTCACAGTGGTGTGTTGCGTTGAGAGGTTAAAGCAATATTTTATTGTCTTACACAGTAACATGGTGTGAAATTCCTGCAGAGGTTTGAACACAATAGTTTATTGTGTTCAAACAGCTAAAGTCACAATTACAGTAGTCTATTGCAATATTACTGTTAGTACTTGTAATTTATTGTGAAATATTACAGGTTGATATTGTGAAATCACAATTTTTTTACAGTGCAGGTATACAGGTCACAATAGCAAAATCCAGTGGTTCACAAATCTCATAAATTATATTTTATTTACAATAGAAGATAAAGAACATCTGCACTGTGCACAGCGTGATATGTGCTTTGTAGTAATGTTTTCACATGACTGATCACATGACCTGTCTTTTAAAGTGCACTCTACGCAGCTGTATTGCAGTGCACTGATGAAGACTCATTCAGTCAAAACGTGCTGAATAAAAGAAATCTATTTGCAACGTCCAGAGTGCCTCGGATATCTTCTTTTTACTAAGTGTATATCTCAAAAAAAGTTGTAACATGGGCAACAAAAGGCTGGAAACATCTTTGTAAATGACAAAAACATTTACTCAAATGTTAGGAGTAATTATTTCATTAACGTTAAATGGCATAACATCAGCAAGATGACTGGGAATAAAAGGAGCATTTTAGAAAGATTAGTAATATTTGATGTGTTGGATCATTTTGATCTTTGAGACTTTATGCAGCCCTGCATTAAAAATGAAGGGGCGGCAGCAGCTTAGTCAGTAGAACCATTCACCCACTAATCCAAAGGTTGGCGGTTCAATCCCCACTATCAGCATTGCATACTGTGGTTGTGTCCTTGGGCAAGACACTTTACCCACCTTGCTACAGAAGTAGCTCACCACCGCCGAGTGTGACTAAGCAGTGAAGGAATAATAATCATAAAAAAATCACTGTATAAGACTTTATACATTTAAATTATCTGCTTGAGAGATAAAATTTGCTAAATCTTACAGACTTTGATAAGATGAATTGGAAAACAAATCATACATTTGCTGGTTAGCTAATGTTTCCAAGATATTTAATGAAAAATTTCATTACAAATGTATAGTGTAATAGTGTTTATGCATATTTATATAACAGTATCATAAATCTTACATTAGAAAGAATACTTATATTCTGAAAAGTGTTCAGTTTAAAATAAAGGTGGTATGCCTTTTTAACCACCAGAGTTATACTGCGCTTTTGTGACACAAAGGTTACCTCACCACAAATATAACACAGTTTCCAAGCATCTCTGCTTCCTGAGGTTCCATAGAAATGTCAGGCACTCAGTTTTTCAAACTCCTACATGTGACTTGAGACACTACTTGCCCTTTCCAAACACAAGCCATCACCCGGACCCTCTCAGACCTGTCCCTCTGAAGATTTCAGGACAGGGTTGTTTGTACACAACCCCCACACACGCTTTTCACTCTTGATCGTTGGGGGCCCCTAGTGCTGAGTCCAGAGCGATCAGCTGTTTGTCTGCAGCAGTAGTTGGTCTATCTGATGACACGCATGCTGTAGATCAATGTGTGCCACCGCTCATGAAATGTATGCATGCAGTTTGTCCATTTCCAAGACACAGATTACCTTGAATATATCAAAGCATGTTCAGTCAAAATTCTGCTCAAGATGAATGTATTCTACTCTGCAGACAGTGTTTTGAGGTAGAACAGGTAACTCAGAGACAAACATTTCCAGAATCTAAAAATCTATCCCCCAATTATCACTTTTGACTCAATATTTCTTTAGTAGTGGCCTATATTAGGGAAAGTTTCACTACTTTTATACCAGAAGCATTTTGCTTGTAGACCAGTGTTATCATTAAAACAAACATGATTCTCTTCACTGCAATCACTGCATGGATCAGGAACACTTCAAGAAGTCTCTCACTGACATGTTACCTTTTAACTTAATTAGTTTCTCCTACAGCTGTTTTTTTATAGTATAAATATGTGCAGATTATATTCTATAATCTCAACCTTTTCAGACCTGGGGTTGTAAAATAAAATACCAGAATACATTCTCACCTTTTTTCTGTCTACAGATGAAGAGTGTGGGAGAGTGTGTTTCCAGAAGCAGAACTGTGAGTAATATTATTTCTATGTATTCACAGGCTTCACTATTGGTTACCTCTTTGGCATGTGTCAGTCTTACTGTGAAAAATCTACCACCACCCATTTGCAGACTAGACCTGGCACAGTGCCAAGTCTAATATAAGGCTTTGGAGCAGTTTGGGACGTTTATGTTACACAGCTCCAAACTAAGCTTCTCTTTAACTTTTTAAGGATGCCACATGTGCATTAATACAATATCCTGCTGCTGATGTCTTGGTTCTGTGTTTCCACCTGTTGGATTCTCCTCAGGTGCTTTTATAGCCCCACCCAGACTCCACTTGCATCACACGAGGGACATATGCAATATATATAAATATACACTCCATGATGATGACTCAAAGTCCATTAAACCTTTGGGCGCCAGATTTTTTTTCTCTAAAATACAGCTTTTTGACATCCAAAATTCAAAAGGCTGTGGCTTAAAAATAATTAGAGATAGAGTCTTACTGTACATAAGAAAAATTTCAGTTATGAACCAAAGTTTATGAATGCAGTAATTATAGGCATCTAATCTGCATATATTTTGCACATGTTTGAACTTTTTTTGTCTTTTTCTCCAATTAATAAATGAGTAGAAACCAGGTGAACTTTAAACCAACATTAGTAAACTATAACTATAACCTCTAATGTCCCATAACTAGGAAAATGTGAGGAAAGAGAAATCTGCAAGTTTGTCATGGTCTGGCAGCAGCTTCATCAAACTGCTGTATCCACTCCTGATAAACTTCCTCCTCCCTCTGATGATTCCAGCCTCAGTGCTGTTGTTTATCCTCGCCACGCTGCTCCCACCACGCCCTCGGCAACACCTGCCTCTCCCCACGCCTCTCTCTTCTCCCTCCTCTGCCTCTTCTGCGGGGAAAAGAGCGAGGATGATAGGGATGTGCTTGGTGCACATTTATTTCACTCAAAACTGCACTGTTCCCGAGTTCACTCTCAGTACCGAGGCTGCAGAGACTCCATGCTGCGCCGCCTCCGCGGGACAAAGTCACGGGAGTCGCACACATCTCCCACTCAAAACTGCTTTATTCCCGACCTCGCGTTCACTCCCAGGGTCAGAATAACTAAGTGCAGACCTGTCTCTGTCACCTACAGGGGGCAGAGTGACGGGGAAACGCCCTGTGCGGTGACTGTGAGCATAGCTCCAGCAGCGCCACCAGGAAACCACTCCTCACTCGCACTTTCACTTTCGCGGCTCTCTTCACTCTCTCTCTCATCAGTGTTGTACATTTTATTAGCTACTTTCGCCTTTTCCTCTCTCAACACTGTAGAGGAATCTACTCCACGGAGGCGCTCCGACGCGCCACAACCCGTGAGACTCGCTCACCTTTGAGCACGGCTTTTTCAAAGATTTTGAACGACAACATATGATTCTATTGGGCTAGAAACTAAGTCCTGGGAGTCTGACACCTAGAGGAAGGGAGTAGAAACAAGATTTAACATTTTAATAGAAAGTAGGGGCTGTTATTTTTAGCAATGTTGCTTGTCGCAATTCTGCGACTTTGGCACATGTTTAGGCACTTAAATCCCTCTGGTTGTCAACTCGTCTCCCCTCCCAAAACTCTGGACGGAAAGTTGACCACAGTGCTTTAGCAAAACTAGCTAAGTCGGCAAATGGAACTGTCAAACCTGACTGCTCATGAGCAGTTTTTGGTTTATTAACACTAGAACTCCCAAGTCATTTTGAGAGTTTTGAAAGTTTGACATGTAATAACTCTGGTTTATTAAGCCTTATATGTTCCTGGCATCCTGACTTTTTATAAATCTGTCTCTTGTTTATTCTTATGTTGCTGTTTCAATAAAATAACAAAGTAAAAAATATATCCAAGTATTTCTACCTCTATTAATTACAATGTATTTTTTCCCGTGGACGAGGAGACGCGCTACCGTTGCCTAGCGACCATAGCATTAGTCCAAGCCCGAGCCCGTGGTGTACTATAACCACACCAAGGTCAGCGTGGATGTGCTGGACCAGATGATAAAAAAATACTCAGTCAAAGCTCCAACCCGCAGGTGGCCAGTAGCAGTTTTCTATAATGTCCTTGACATGGCTGCAATCAGTTCCTCGATAGAAAATGTCTCAATGACAATGTCCCACGGCACAGGTTTGTCCTGCAGCTTGCCCACGAACTTCGCACCAGTCACATGCTCACTAAACAGCCGCTGCCTCACGAACCCGCCCCTGATGGAGAGCCAACTGTTCTATAAAGTGAGTTACACTTTATCTTTGGACGCTGTATAAAGTATTTTTAATCGTTCTGTCGTTTTCTCTTTTTTATTTATTTATTGTACAGTTCAACAATTTACATTTTCAAATAATTTAATAATTCTGTATATAGTTATAAAATAATAACCTGACATTAAAGCTCTTTTTATTCAAATATAGCTACGTTTGTTTCCCTTTGCAATTATTTATATTACTTTATAATTATATTATGCGTTATATAATATAATAATCCATCCATCTTCTTCCGCTTTATCTGGGACCGGGTCGCGGGGGCAGCAGTCTAAGCAGAGATGCCCAGACTTCCCTCTCCACAGACACTTGCTCCAGCTCTACCGGGGGCACCCCAAGGCGTTCCCAGGCCGAGAGACGTAGTCCCTCCAGCGTGTCCTAGGTCTTCCCCGGGGCCTCCTCCCGGTGGGACATGAACACCTCCCCAGGGAGGCGTCCAGGAGGCTTCCAGAACAGATGCCCGAGCCTCCTCAACTGGCTCCTCTCGATGTGGAGGAGCAGCGGCTCTACTCCAAGCCCCTCCCGTGTAACTGAGCTCCTCACCCTCTCTCTAAGGGAGCGCCCAGCCACCCTGCGGAGGAAACTCATTTCGGCCGCTTGTATCTGGGATCTTGTCCTTTCGGTCATGACCCAAAGCTCATGACCATAGGTGAGAGTAGGGAAGTAGATCGACCGGTAAATCGAGAGCTTTGTCTTTCGGCTCAGCTCCTGCAGAATTCAGAATTCATCCCTCTCCAACCTGGAGAGGGCAAACCACCCTTTTCCGGTCGAGAACCATGGCCTCCCCCTCCTTGAACCGCCACCTTACCGTGGTGGAGGGGTTTGAGTGCCCGAATGATCCTAGGAGCTATGTTGTCGGGGGCTTAATGCTCCTGGTAGGGTCTCCCATGGCAAACAGGTCCTAGGTGACGGGCCAGACCAAGAGCGGTTCACAAACCCTTATGACGACAAAAATAACGAGGCCAGTTACGTCGCCCGGTAAGGCGCAGCCGGGGCCCCACCCTGGAGCCAGGCCTGGGGTTGGGGCTCGATCGCGAGCGCCTGGTGGCCGGGTCTCTCCCCACGGGACCCGGCCGGGCCCAGCCCGAAAGGACGACGTGGGGCCATCCTCCCGTGGACCCACCACCCGCAGAAGGAACCGTAAGGGGCCGGTGCAAGGAGGATCGGGCAGTGGTCGAAGGCGGGGGCCTCGGCGTCCTGATCCCTGGACACAGAAACTGGCTCTGGGGACATGGAATGTCACCTCGCTGGGGGGGAAGGAGCCTGAGCTTGTGCGGGAGGTTGAGCGTTACCGACTAGAGATAGTCGGGCTCACCTCCACGCACAGTTTGGGCTCTGGAACCCAACTCCTTGAGAGAGGCTGGACTCTCTTCTACTCTGGCGTTGCCCGCGGTGAGAGTCAGGGCCGGTGTGGGCTTGCTCATAGCTCCCCAGCTCAGCCGTCATGTGTTGGAGTTCTCCCCGTTGAATGAGAGGGTTGTGTCCCTGCGCCTTCGGGTTGGGGACAGGTCTCTCACTGTTGTTTCGGCCTATGGGCCGAACAGCAGTGTAGAGTACTCGGCCTTCTTGGAGTCCCTGGGAGGGGTGCTGGAAAGTGCTCCAACTGGGGACTCCGTCATTCTGCTGGGAGACTTCAACGCTCACGTGGGCAGCGACAGTGACACCTGGAGGGGCGTGATTGGGAGGAACGGCCTCCCTGATCTGAACCCGAGTGGTGTTTTGTTATTGGACTTCTGTGCTAGTCACGGATTGTCCATAACGAACACCATGTTCAGGCACAAGGGTGTCCATCAGTGCACGTGGCACCAGGGCACCCTAGGCTGGAGGTCGATGATCGACTTTGTAGTCGTGTCATCTGACCTTCGGCCGTGTGTCTTGGACACTCGGGTGAAGAGAGGGGCTGAGCTGTCAACTGATCACCACCTGGTGGTGAGTTGGATCCGCTGGCGGAGGAGGAGGCTGGACAGACTCAGCAGGCCCAAACGTATTGTGAGGGTCTGTTGGGAACGTCTGGCTGAGCCTCCTGTCAGGGGGGTCTTCAACTCCCACCTCCGGGAGAGCTTCAACCAGATCTCGGGGGAGGTTGGAGACATTGAGTCCGAGTGGACCATGTTCTCCGCCTCTATTGTCAATGCAGCCGTCAGGAGCTGTGGCCGTAAGGTCTCTGGTGCCTGTCGTGGCGGCAAGCCCCGAACCCGGTGGTGGACACCGGAAGTAAGGGATGCTGTCAGGCTGAAGAAGGAGTCCTATCGAGCCTGGCTGGCTTGTGGGACTCCCGAGGCAGCCGACGGGTACCGGCAGGCCAAGCGTGCGGCGGCCCGGGTGGTTGTGGAGGCAAAAACTCGGGTCTGGGAGGAGTTCGGGGAGGCCATGGAGGAGGACTATCGGTCGGCCTCAAAGAGATTCTGGCAAACCGTCCGCCGCCTCAGGAGGGGGAAGCAGTTCTTCACCAACACTTTTTACAGTGAGGGTGGGGAGCTGTTGACCTCGACTGGGGATGTTGTCGGGCGGTGGAAGGAATACTTTGAGGATCTCCTCAATCCCACCGACACGTCTTCCGTTGAGGAAGCAGAGGTTGGGGACTCGGAGGAGGATTCATCCATTGCCCGGGCTGAAGTCATCGAGGTGGTTAAAAAGCTCCTCGGTGGCAAGGCACCGGGTGTGGATGAGATTCGCCCTGAGTACCTCAAGTCTCTGGATGTTGTGGGGCTGTCGTGGCTGACACGTCTCTGCAACATCGCGTGGCGGTCGGGGACAGTGCCTCTGGACTGGCAGACCGGGGTGGTGGTCCCTCTTTTCAAGAAGGGGGACCGGAGAGTGTGTTCCAACTACAGGGGGATCACACTTCTCAGCCTCCCCGGGAAAGTCTATTCCAGGGTACTGGAGAGGAGAATTCGGCCGATAGTCGAACCTCGGATTCAGGAGGAACAATGCGGTTTTCGTCCTGGCCGTGGAACAGTGGACCAGCTCTATACCCTCTATCGGGTGCTCGAGGGTTCATGGGAGTTCGCCCAACCAGTCCACATGTGCTTTGTGGACCTGGAGAAGGCGTTCGACCGTGTCCCTCGTAGCGTCCTTTGGGGGGTGCTCTGGGAGTATGGGGTCGAGGCCCTTTGTTAAGGGCTGTCCGGTCCCTGTATGACCGGAGCAGGAGTTTGGTTCGCATTGCCGGTTGTAAGTCAGACCTGTTTCCGGTGCATGTTGGACTCCGGCAGGGCTGCCCTTTGTCACCGGTTCTGTTCATAATTTTTATGGACAGAATTTCTAGGCGCAGCCAGGGGCCGGAGGGTGTCAGGTTTGGGGACCACAGGATTTCATCTCTGCTTTTTGCGGATGATGTTGTTCTGTTGGCTTCATCAAACCAGGACCTTCAGTGTGCACTGGGACGGTTTGCAGCCGAGTGTGAAGCGGCTGGGATGGGAATCAGCACCTCCAAGTCCGAGGCCATGGTTCTCGACCGGAAAAGGGTGGCTTGCCCTCTCCAGGTTGGAGGAGAGTTCCTGCCTCAAGTGGAGGAGTTTAAGTATCTTGGGGTCTTGTTCACGAGTGAGGGAAGGATGGAGCGTGAGATCGACAGGCGGATCGGTGCAGCGTCTGCAGTAATGCGGTCGTTGTATCGGTCTGTTGTGGTGAAGAAAGAGCTGAGTCGAAAGGCGAAGCTCTCGATTTACCGGTCGATCTACGTTCCTACTCTCACCTATGGTCATGAGCTTTGGGTCATGACCGAAAGGACAAGATCCCGGATACAAGCGGCCGAAATGAGTTTCCTCCGCAGGGTGGCTGGGCGCTCCCTTAGAGATAGGGTGAGGAGCTCGGTTACCCGGGAGGAGCTCGGAGTAGAGCCGCTGCTCCTCCACATCGAGAGGAGCCAGCTGAGGTGGCTCGGGCATCTGTTCCGGATGCCTCCTGGACGCCTCCCTGGGGAGGTGTTCCGGGCATGTCCCACCGGGAGGAGGCCCCGGGGAAGACCTAGGACACGCTGGAGGGACTATGTCTCTCGGCCTGGAAACGCCTTGGGGTTCCTCCTGAGGAGCTGGAGGAAGTGTCCGGGGAGAGGGATGTCTGGGTGTCCCTGCTTAGACTGCTGCCTCCGTGACCCGGCCCCGGATAAAGCGGAAGAAGATGGATGGATGGATGGAACCATGGCCTCGGACTTGGAGGAGCTGATTCTCATCCCAGCCACTTCACACTCGGCTGCAAACTGTCCCAGCACATGCTGAAGGTTTTGGCCTGATGAAGCCAACAGGACAACATCATCTGCAAAAAGAGATGAAATCCTGTGGTTCCCAAACCAGACTCCCTCCGGCCCCTGGCTGCACCTAGAAATTCTGTCCATAAAAATTATGAACAGAACCGGTGACAAAGGGCAGCCCTGCCGGAGTCCAACATGCACTGGGAACAGCTCTGACTTACAATCGGCAATGTGGACCAAGCTCCTGCTCCGGTCGTACAGAGACCGGACAGCCCCTAGCAGAGGGCCTCGGACCCCATACTCCCAGAGCACCCTCCACAGGATACCATTCAATTCAATTCAGTTTTATTTGTATAGCCCAATATCACAACAAAAGTCGCCTCAAAGGGCTTCACAAACAGTTGATCAAAGATAAACACACAATCAACACAAACAATAACTACACTAAACTAAAACAGACCCAGGACACTCCTGTCCTTAGACCCTCCTTCTCGGTAAGGAAAAACTCCTAAAAAAAAACACGGTCGAGGGACACGGTCGAACGCCTTCTTCAAATCCGCAAAGCACATGTGGACTGGTTGGGCGAACTCCCACGAACCCTCAAACACCCTATGGAGGGTATAGAGCTGGTCCACTGTTCCACGACCGGGACGAAAACCGCATTGTTCCTCCTGAATCCGAGGTTCGACTATCGGCCGAATTCTCCTCTCCAGTCCCTGGAATAGACTTTCCCGGGGAGGCTGAGAAGTGTGATCCCCCTGTAGTTGGAACACACCCTCCAGTCCCCCTTCTTAAAAAGAGGGACCACCCCGATCTGCCAGTCCAGAGGAACTGTCCCCGACCGCCACGCGATGTTGCAGAGACGTGTCAGCCACGACAGCCCCACAACATCTAGAGTCTTGAGGTACTCAGGGCGGATCTCATCCACCCCCCCAAGCACTGCTTCCCCCTCCTGAGGCGGCGGACGGTTTGCCAGAATTTCTTCAAGGCCGACCGATAGTCCTCCTCCATGGCCTCCCCGAACTCTTCCCAGATCCGAGTTTTTGCCTCCACAACTGCCCGGGCTGCAGCACGCTTGACCTGCCGGTACCCGTCGGCTGCCTCAGGAGTCCCACGAGCCAGCCAAGCTCGGTAGGACTGTACTTCAGCCTGACGGCACCAGAGACCTTACGGCCACAGCTCCGAACAGCCGCACCGACAACAGAGGTGGAGAACATGGTCCACTTGGACTCAATGTCTCCAACCTCCCCCGGGATCTGGTCAAAGCTCTCCCGGAGGTGGGAGTTGAAGACCCCTCTGACAGGAGGCCCAGCCAAATGTTCCCAACAGACCCTCACAATACATTTGGGTCTGCCGAGTCTGTCCGGCCTCCTCCTCCGCCAGCGGATCCAACTCACCACCAGGTGGTGATCAGTTGACAGCTCAGCCCCTCTCTTCACCCGAGTGTCCAAGACACGCGGCCGAAGGTCAGATGACAAGACTACAAAGTCGATCATCGACCTCCAGCCTAGGGTGTCCTGGTGCCACGTGCACTGATGGACACTCTTGTGCTTGAACATGGTGTTTGTTATGGAAAAGTTGTGACTAGCACAGAAGTCCAATAACAAAAAACACTCGGGTTCAGATCAGGGAGGCCGTTCCTCCCAATCACACCCCTCCAGGTATCACTGTCATTGCCCACGTGGGCATTGAAGTCTCCCAGTAGAACAACGGAGTCCCCAGTCGGAGCACCTTCCAGCACCCCTCCCAGGGACTCCAAGAAGGCCGGGTACTCCGCACTGCTGTTCGGGCCATAAGCCGAAACCACAGTGAGAGACCTGTCCCCCACCCGAAGGCGCAGGGACGCGACCCTCTCGTTTACTGGGGTAAACTCCGACACATGGCGGCTGAGCTGGGGAGCTATAAGCCTACACCAGTCTGCCGCCTCTCACCGCGGGCAACTCCAGAGTGGTGGAGAGTCCAACCTCTCTCGAGGAGCTGGGTTTCAGAGCCCAAGCTGCGTGTGGAGGTGAGCCCGACTATATCTAGTCAGAAACACTTAACCTCCCGCACAAGCTCAGGCTCCTGTCCCCAGAGCTAGTTTCTGCGTCCATGGATTGGGTCATCGAGGCACCTGCCTCTGACCGCTGCCCAAATCCCAAAGCACCAGCCCCTTATGGTCCTTCCTGCGGGTGGTGGGCCTACGGGAAGGCGGTCCCACGTAGCCTTTTCGGGCTTGGCCTGGCCGGGTCCTGTGGGAGGAGACCCGGCCACCAGGCACTCGCCTGCGAGCCCCAACCCCAGGCCTGGCTCCAGGGTGGGGCCCCGGTGACGCCAATCCGAGCGATGTAGATGACCTTCTTTTCTGACTCATCATAAGGAGCTTCTGAACCAGTCTTAGTCTGGCTCGTCACCGAGGACCTGTTTGCCATGGGAGACCCTACCAGGGGCATTAAGCCCCCGACAACATAGCTCCTAGGATCACTCGGGCACTCAAACCCCTCCACCATGATAAGGTGGCGGTTCAAGGATAATATAATATATATAATATAATATTATATTATAATTATATTAGATTATACAGCATTATATTCTATAATATTATATTATTTATATTATATTACAGGCTATAATTTAATTTGCTGGAGTTCTAGTGTTAAACATCTGTTTCCTATCAAACAAAGCCGGACTGAGTCCGGTACAGGACTCAGACCCGTACCGGACTCAGACCTGTCCCAAACTCAGACCTGTACCAGACGATGGGCAGAGGAAAGGTTACTGGTGTTTACTGATGATGTGACAGAGACAGAAGCAGCCGGATAAATTCTGAAGTGTATAGGTAGGGTGACCAGTCATCCTCTTTTTCCCGGACATGTTGTCTTTCTGAGACCTTAAAAAATGTCCAGGCAAAAAGGCTTAATGAGCCTGATCAATAACAGTATATACTGAGAAATGATGGACAGTAGGGAGAGTGTTGAGTCCATAGATGTGTTCTACACTTGTCAACCTTTAAATCACTTTTCATTTGATGACAATCGACCTCTTACTCATGGGGATACAATCATAAACAGCTGATGAAACAATAGGAGCAGTAATGAAAGACAAGATCCGCAGCACATGTTGTTATCACGGGGGGTGCAGCACCTTTCTCACAATATTTTAGCTGTGTCCAGTAAAGGTGCCGATGATTTAGTCCATCTAAGTTCAGCACAGTTTGGCACATTATCGTTGCCAAAGGCAAAATTTAATTTAATACGGTTTATACAAAGTTAAAACTGTCTCGTGATTTCACTACACTCCAGGTGTCCTCCTTTTTGAAAACCAAAATATAGTCACCCTAGTATAGGGATAAAGTTTCTGCTCAGATTCAGACAAATGTCGCAAAGTTCATGGATGACACTCCACAGCACAGATGGACAGTGACCCAAAATTCACTGCAAAAGCAACCTAGGAGTTTTTTTTTTAAGGCAAATAAGTCAAATATTCTGCAATAGCCAAGTCACTCACCAGATCTCAGCCTGATCGAGAGTGAATTTCACTTGAAAAAAGACAAAACTTGAGGCAGAAAGACCCACAAGCAAGTAATGACTGAAGACAGCTGCAGTAAAGACCTCAGCTTCATAAAATAGGAAACCCAGTGTTTGGTGATGTCCATGGGTTCCAGACTTCAAGATTTTCTCCAAAGTATTGTACTGTATTAACTGTAACTCCTTTTTTCTGATTTGGAGGTGAATACCTCAAATTACAGCTGAGAGTCTGACCTTAAAGCACACACTGTATTCATTATATTACTGTATTTTTAATATGTTTTGGTAAACAGCTGAAATAACAAAACTTGTCAGTGTTTAAATAGTTATGGACCTAACACAACCCCCTTTGAAAAGGCTTTTGGTATTTCCTTCTGTTTGTTGTTCCCCTCTAAACCATTCGCCATTGCAAAGAGGTAACCATTAGCGAAGCTCTTGAATGATGAAGCACATATTTGCTACTACTATTTATTATGCCTTAGAGCGAATTATGTAAATTTAATTTATGCCTTTTGTTTTGTGTCTTATTTTTTAGCACCCCACCGGATTGCCCTGTTTGGAAAACATGATGACAAAAAGCAAACTTTAATTAGGCTGATTTTTGAAAATAAAATGAAGTGGTCTTCTTCACCTGGTGTTTTATCAATTAAACATTGTGTGACTGCACATGGAACATGGGGAGGAAAGCCCCTGGTAGTAGTGATGACCCCAGACCTGTTCAGTCTGTCTGAGGAGGCAGTGAGAGAAGAAATGAAGAGATGTGTGTCTCTGTGTTCACCAGGACCAAATGTCCTGCTGCTGTTAGTGAGGCCTTCAGATTTCACTGAGAACAACAGACAAACTCTGAAGTTCATCCTGAGTCTGTTTGGTCCAGACGCTTTTAAACACTCCATGGTTGTCTTCACACACAATGATAATAAAGAGAACATACACATTAAAGAGCTCATCAGTGACTGTGAAGGAAGATACTACATTAAATCTGACAAAAAACATGTGGTCCAGCACATTGAGGACATTGTATGTAAAAATGGTGGATCATTCCTGACAGTTACTGATAAAGCAGAGCCTGAAAAGATGAAAAAAATCAAACCATCTCTGAACCTGGTTCTGTGTGGGAGGAGAGGAGCAGAGAAGACCTCAGCAGCTGAGTCCATTTTAGGGAGAACAGAGCGTCCTGCAGCCAGCAGCCCAGGGCAGTGTGTTAAACATCAGGGAGAGGTGTGTGGGCGTTGGGTGTCTCTGGTGGAGCTGCCAGCTCTGTCTGGAAAACCTCTGGAGGCAGTGATGCAGCAGTGCCTCAGCTGCATCTCCCTCTGTGGTCCTGAGGGCGTCCATGCCTTCATCCTGGTTCTACCGGTGGCTCCCCTCACCGACGAAGACAAGGCAGAGTTAAAGACCATCCAGGACACATTCAGCTCTCGAGTCCATCCCTTCACTATGATTCTGTTCACTGTGGACTCAGACCCCACTGCTCCAGCTGTGGTTAACTTTGTTCAGAGAGACAGAGACATCCAGGAGCTCTGTCAGAGCTGTGGAGGAGGATATGCGCTTTTTAACCTCAGGGACAAAAAAGAGGTCTATAAAATGTTGGACTATATCAAACACATAAGACATCAGACAGATAAACTCAGCTACACAACAGAAACTCTTATATATGCCCAGATGGAGAAGATATTACAACAAGAGAAACATATCTCAAGATTAGAAGCCCTACTTAGAAGCCGTACTAAAAGTCTGGAATCACAGGCTACAGTTTACAGTAAGTACTTTGAGTTTTGTTCTTTGTGTTTTACTATTTACATTTACTGCTCTTGACAGGTTGCCCTGGCAAATGTCCAGGTAACAGTGCAAAGACATCAGCATAGTGGTGCAAATACCAATATCAGCAGTTAGGACCTCATGTAAATGACAGTAAAGTGAAGTGCAAACAGCAGGTTTTGGTTTGGATTGATGTGATAGTTTTCAAAAGGTCTTAAAAGTCCTTATGTGCAACAGCTGTAGGGGCCATGTGTGGACAATGGCTGAGGTAGAGTCCTAGTGTGAGTTATGTGTGCAGGTGTAACTACCTTCAGCTGCTAGACCTCTTGTAAATGCACCTGCATGTGTCCTTCAGTTGGTCTCTTTTCCGGATCCGCTGTCCTCTTTTTATTTAGCTCCAAAATGCAAAATGCAAAATGAAAATACAGTGGCAAATCAAACAGAATTACAATCTCTTCTCACAGGAGCTTGAACATAGAAGATCCCCTCCCATCTCAGTCACCAATACACCTTTATATTCTGTACGTCCATTTTGGAAAGGCATGATTCAGCCTTTCCTCCGTCTTTGCCTCTGCTGCTCCTCCCTTATGCAGCTGGCCCCTGGAGGTGATAAGCATTTGGTGCATGCCAGAAGTGTCCTTGGGTCTGCACATCTCCATAGTAATGCTTTGGTTCCGGGAGAGTGTTTGGGTTAGCGACATGTAAACATTTTTATCACCCTGCCTGGGATCAGCTTGACCTCACAGCCTGTGCTATTAGATACAACACATGATATGACAAAAAGCACATTTGAATGATTATGCTGTCATTGATACTAACCTGCCCCAGATAATTACGTAATCATACATAGCATTGGTGTAAGCTAAAAGACTTTAGTGCATATTAGATGTGATACAAAAATCAAAACAAGAATCTTAAAATTATATTGCATAAACTAAGCAAAATATGTGAGGCTGATGTTTGGCATGACCAGCCCCTTGAAGCACTTCATGATTGTGGAGGTCAGTGCTATGGGCCGATAGTCATTGTGGTTGGATGGTTGAGGTGTCTTTGGGACTGGAATTATAGTGGCAGGTTTGAAGTACATGGGGACAACAGCTTGGCTCAGGGACATGTTTTATTTTCTTTATACCGTTATTTAACCAGGAAGTCCCATTGACATTCAAAATCTTTTACAAGAGAGACCTGGCCAAGGTAGCAGCCAACACAGTCATCAAGACAACAAATACAGCAAGATTAAGCAAGTTAAACACATTGAGAAATTAGAACAACTATTTAAAAACAATGAGCCTCTCAAGAAAAACAAGCACATGTCTTCTTTACCACACTCTTTATGATTACCTTAAATTTATCAACTGAAAAGAGTGATTCCAATTCAATATCTCTTCATAAATTGTTTCATGCCCATGGTGCAGAGTAGGAAAAGGCTGTTTTCCCCAACTCTGTGAGTGACTGGGGAGCATTAAAAAGCAACCAATTGGAGGAGCAGAGCTGGTAACTCCTGGAGCCGACACAGAGGAGGTTACAGAGATATCCTGGAAGTTTTCCCAATATTGCTTTATAGATGAAAATATACCAGTGTTGTTTTCAGCGAGTGGTCAGTGATGTCCAACCTACCAAATCATAAAGAGTGCAGTGGTGAGTGAGGGACTTTGCCTTTGTTATAAATCGTAAAGATGCATGATACACTGAATCAAGTTTATGTAAAATGGATGAGGCTGCATATACAAGGTGTCACCATAATCAATCACAGACAGAAAAGTAGCATTCACAAGTTTTTTCTTAGCGCTGAAAGTAAAGCAAGATCTGTGTCTGAAATAAAAGCCAACCTTCACTTTGAGCTTTTTTATTAAAGTGGTGATATGTAGACTAAATGTAAGCTTATCATATATTTGTACGATGGAACCCTCTCAATGAATTTCCCCTCTGAGGTAGAGATGTTATAATCACCTTCTAAGGGGGAGCGGGCTTTTGAGAAGACCATAAATTTCGTTTTACAAACATTTAAAATCAATTTCAAGTTCAGAAGTGTGAAAAATAGAAAAATAGTGAACAAAATAGGCCCCAGAATAGATCCCTGTGGAACACCTTTTACTATGTTAAGAAATTCTGATTTATGGCCTTCTACAAAAACACACTGAGAACGATCTGTAAGATAATTTTGAAATCATTTTAAGGTATTATGACTGAAACCAATTGATCTTAATTTGTCAAGAAGCAATTCATGGTCAACTCAAACACCTTAGAGAGATCCACGAATAAGACTGCACAGTGCTGTTTTTTTTTTTAATCTAAAGCTCCAATTATGTAATTTATTACAATTGTGGCAGCAGTGACAGTACTATGACCAGCTTTAAAACCCAACTGAAAATCATTTAAAATATTTTTATCAGTCAAGAACAAGACTCATGGATCTTAGCCAGAATTGAAAGTTTAGAAATTAAAATAGAGGGAGAATTTGGGCTGATTTCCAATTTTTAGGGATGGTGTTAGAACAAAAACTCAAATTAAAACTATGATTAATGGGCTCAGCAATATTATCAGCTGCAACCTTTAAGAGGTATGGATCCAGTGTATCTGGACCTGCAGACTTTTTGTAATCAATTTCTTTCAGCGCTTTATGAACTTGAGAAACAGAGACAAATTTAAGATCAAACAGATCCATATTTCTATAATCTGCTGAGTTGGCTGGACCTGGGACAGGTGCATTTATATTTTTGTTATCAATTATGAATCCAGCATGAATAAAGTGTTTGTTAAACTGACTGACCATAGCATGTTTGTCTTTTATTTTGTCTGAGCCAACAAGAATTTCTTCTGGGAGGCTTGAGGCCATGTGTGTACCATTTAATAGATTTCCAAAATTTTGCAGGGTTTTTTAGATTTTATGTAACTGCTTTTAAATAAAATTCAGATTTGGATTTTCGGATCATTAAAGTACATTTATTTCTTAGAGTTCTAAATGCTGTCCAATCTTGAAAAGTATTTGAAAATCTAGCCTTAACCCAAAGTTTATTCCTTAAATAAATCTGCTCTTTAAGACCATCTGAAAACCAAGGATTGTCCCTACCACTGACCTGAAACTTCTTGATTGGTGCTTGTTTATTAGAAATAGAAAGAGAAATTTATTGAAAATATTGCCATGCCAATTCAACATCAGAAATCAGTTCGGTTCGATAAACTTTATAACCTTCAATAGAAATTGATTCATCAGGTATAGAATTCTTAAGCCAAGTTTCGGATAGAATTATTACATCAGTGTTTGTGGTATTTGCCCAGATCTTGAGCATATAAATTTTAGGGACAAGGCTTCTAAAATGTAAATGTATAAAACCAAGACCATCTGTACTTTTGAATTCCGAGGGAGTGGATAAGCACTGCAATGTGCTTGGCCCAGGATTGGGCTGAACATTACCAGACAGCATCAATAAGAGCATAATCATGCAACGCAGCTTTAGTTTGGCAACACACATTTTTTCATTCCCACTAACTCCTGTGAAAAACAAAAATGAATTCTCTGAGATTGTAAAATGGTCTTTTAACACAAGTAAATTTTGAACATACAAGATCTTATTGGCTGTTACCTCTAAGCAACAGAGCTTCAGTTGGTAACATAAACTGATTTGCTGATGACATAACTCATGAATTCTTGTTTGAATTGAGAACTGACTGGTGTACATGACTGAGTCATACTCCCCATTGCTGGGGGTATAAAGATTATACTGACCTGGGATGCAACATAGTAATATCAAGAATATAAAAAGATACATACTCTGAAACATAAGCAGGCCGAGCTAGAGATTAGCAAAACTGGAGGTTAGCAGGCAGAGCTAAAGGTAGGCAGGCAGAGCTGGAGGCTAACAGGCAAAGCTGACTCATGGAGAATCACAAGCAGGGCTACCAGCAGAAAGATAGCAGTCCAAGTTGGTAAAAAGAGAGGCTAGCACAAAGGGCTAACATCTAATAGCAGCTAGGGCTGTGAGCCTTTAGCAGATAGAAAAAAGTGAAGGCTTTGTATACTTAGCTTTAAAGTCCACTCAAAGTGAGGTGTTTGCTAGCAAAACTTGTTGATAGTAATAGGCTAGCACATTGTAGATCTGACTGCTCAGGTGCTCTACTCCATCATGTGGATTTCAAATAGGCCTAGGCCTCATGCAGTCCATATTCCATGGGAATCAAAAATAACCTCTGCTGAGTATATAACATCCCAAACTGCAGGAGAAATGGGTTTTCTTGAGAAGTACCGCTGACATGTGTCCAAAAAATGTAAGAAATATACACATAAAACCATAAAAACTCAAATCTCAAACACTGAGACCCACACAGAGGACTGACTTGGCTGCCAACTTTGGGACTGGAATTATAGTGGCAGGTTTGAAGCACATGGGGACAACAGCTTGGCTCAGGGACATGTTGAAGATGTTGGTGAGGACATCCTTGAGCTCCTCAGCACAGTCCTTTATAACACAACCAGGTATGATGTCTGGTCCTGCTGCCTTGCGTGGGTTGATCCTGGAGAGGGTCCTCTTTATGCTGGTTGCAGACACACAGCCTGCCCGCCTGGGGGAGGGGTGGTCTTCTGGTCTGGTGTGTTGTTTGTACTTCAAAACAGCCAAAGTTGTTAAGGGTGTTTATCAGAGCAATGTTTGGATGCCCTACCAGAGAGACTGTGCATCTCTGGTGTTGCTAAAATGTCAAGATACTTTCTTGCCATGATGTTTCTTTGCCTCCTTGATTTCACGATGCAGGTTGTCTCTCACTGTTGCTAGGCCTTCAGCATCACTGGCCCTAAAGGCTGTGTTGTGAGCCCTCAGGAGCCTGAGATTGCATTCTCTCTTTGCTCTCTCCTTTGGTCTGAGCATTATAACTAAGGTATGAGACATAAATATAGCTTCTCTGGTTGCATTTTTAGTGAAACCTTTTAAATATTTGAACACTGTGCTAAAGGATTTTTAGATTGGTGTCTAAATTAGGGCTGGGACTTTAACGCGTTAATCACGATTAATTAATTACAGAGAATTAAAGTGTTAAAAAAATTAACGCAATTAATCGCACTTAATAATAAATAATAATAATAGATTTTATTTATAATGCGCTTTACATTTGTCCAACAAATCTCAAAGTGCTACAGTAAAATAAAATTGGTAAAAACAGCACAGTAAAACAAGTAAAAGCATAACCATAAAATTATTTGAATAAAAAAGTCTTTAGTTGCTTTGTAAAAGAGTCAACAGTCTGAGGTTCCCTTAGATGAATTGGAAGGGCATTCCAGAGACGCGGGGCAGCTGCCTGGAAAGCTCTGTCACCCATGGTGCGGAGTTTGGTCTTGGGAGGGCGAAGGCGATGGCTGTCTGTGCTGCGGAGTTGTCTGGTTGTGGTGTGGAGGGTCAAGAGCTCTGTGAGGTGGGGCAGTTCCATGAAGGCACTGGTAGGTGAGAAGACAGATTTTATACTGGATTCCTTGTTGGATAGGGAGCCAGTGAAGAGTACGGAGGATGGGAGTTATGCTGTCAAATTTAACTTGTCTATGACAACATGGAACTTTTCTCACTGACCTAGTTTCTGCTGCACAGTAACCAGGGCTGAACATCCACACGACCAAAACACCAAATAAGAGTGGATTTCAGCTGTGAACAGTTGGATAATGTGCCTTCAGACTGCACCACAGGGAACTGGGGGGCAGAGGTCAGTCGCATCCAGCGTCATTTTTCTTTTACTTTCAAATGCGCTGCTTCAAGTCGCCGCTCATCATCTCTGATCGTTCTCACAGCTGACTGCTGCATGGACGCACACAGGAGACAGCAGTCCTTTTGGTTCAGATGCGAAGGACAGAGGACAGGTCCAGGAGGAGAGAGGCGCGCCGCGTGTTACTACTGCACGGGAGGTGGAGATCGATGCACAAACGCTGATTACTGCCCTGTTTGAACGTGGTGTTAGTTTGAAATCACGTTAAAATACGCCAGAACATACAAATAAGCTCCTACATTTTATAAATAAATATTGCTCCTATATTTTATTTTATAAATATTGCTATTTGATGAAAATGCAATTAATCGTGATTAATTAATTACAAAGCCTGTAATTAATTAGATTTTTTTTTAAATCAAGTCCCACCACTAGTCTAAATGCATACACTCCTGAACAAATTTCTAAAACCAGGGGAAAAAATACAATTACAAATACAAACACATTTCATGCTTTTGGGTCATAACAAGGTTATAACTAGAGCTTATAAATGCAAAAACGAGAAACAGAGGCAGATGATGCCAGGTTATAGAAACCTTTAAAAACAAGCATCAAAAATTTAAAAACAATCCAAGAGCATACAGGTAGCCAGTGGAGTGAATGGAGAACAGTGGTTATGTGTCTGTAACAAGGAGTGATTGTAAGGAGACAAACAACTGCTTTTTGGACAAGCTGAAGGCATGAGAGTGAGGTTTGATTTAGGCCAAAATAAAGCATGTTGCGCTCTGTCATCTCTTTCTTCTTGCAACACAGTCTTAACAGAATGCTTTTGACTTTAAGCATCCAAGCTGCTAGGATGAAAACTACTGCAGGACCTCCAGTACTGCATCCCTTTGATCTTCAACTGCATTAGTACAGACCAAAGTGCTCTTTTTCTCTGGGTTCTCTGTGGTCAGGTAGAAGTCCAGCCCCATACTATCTGCATGTTTGAGGACAAAGGTCCGGAATGTGCTTGTTCTGTTGCAGATGTACTTTGTGTAATGTTTGACCAAAATGCTGATGTTTGGCATGGTAGCCTACTTCCTGCTCCTGTACAGTGCAGACATGTCTTCTCACTGCTCCCGCTCTGTCTAGTGCTTGCTCCCTTTTTTTTGTCTTGTCAGACTTTTTCTTTTTGACCCCCTGCTTTGCTGTGCTCCTGAAAATACTCAAAATGGAATTGATTAAATGGTCGCTCAGCGCTATTGGCAACATTTTCTCCCTAAGAGAGGTGCACCGGTGGAACCTGCCCGGACGGGACTTTCTCTGAGTGGCGCCTGGAACAGCTGGCAGGTCATGTGCTTGGAAGTCCGGTCCATGGAGGATGTGGATTTATTCATATTTGGAATTTTTGATAGCAGGGTTCCTATTTTTGGCCCTGGGACTGCCCTGACCTATCAGAAAATTTGTAAGACAGCTGCCAGCAAATTCACCCAGCTGCTGTCTGTGGAAATTAAAGGGTGCTTCGGGGATGTGAGCGACTGAAAGTATTACATCAGAGAGGGTCACAGACTGAGGACTGTCCCGGGACGTCTCAGCCCAGACTGAGGACTGTCCCGGGACGTCTCAGCCCAGACTGAGGACTGTCCCGGGACATCTCAGTCCAGACTGAGGACTGTCCCGGGACGTCTCAGCCCAGACTGAGGACTGTCCCGGGACATCTCAGTCCAGACTGAGGACTGTCCCGGGACGTCTCAGCCCAGACTGAGGACTGTCCCGGGACGTCTCAGCCCAGTGGAGGAGACTGGACACCATCGGGGGTCAGACTGGTGAACTGTTACTGGACTGACCATGAAGCAAAGTCACTCCATCAACCGGATGTACACCAGCGACGCTGAGCTCCAGAACTGATTGACTGATTATGATCCGGACAAATTAACCGAAGATCAGCTTAAATGGATTAAAAATTGTACCTTTTCCCTATATCTCCTCCCTTGGTTCGGGAGGTCAGCTCACAGCTGGGTCTTCTTATCTCTCCCTGTGCACTGCCAGATCTCCTTCAAGGACAAGCCACAGAACTGAACTTGTCAACATCTGAGTCGTGGCTCCAATTTCTCAAAACTTAAGCTGCATCATACACACCCCTCCCCATCCCAGCCCCCTCTCCATCCGTCTGCCTCCTCCTCCTTTTTTTCCTCTCACCCTCACCCAAGTCCAAACGAAAATTCCATCACGTGACCACGTGTACTGTGTCTTGTTATGTTATATTACTGTTGTGTTTGTGTATGTGTGCCTTTGCAAACTGTATTTAACTTTCTGGAGAGTGTGTGGTGGCGCTGATAGTAGCTGCGGCCTCGGAGGCTTGCTCCAAACACAATTTCGCTGTACTTTTTTGTGCATGTGACAATAAACTTATCTATCTATCTAGCAGCTGTTTTCATCTCAGGAGCTTGTCCATACAAGCTGCCATGGTGGCTGCAGTAAGTTCCATACAAGGGACAGTCATTGGATTAAATGAGGCCACCTTTGCCTTCCTCAACACAAATGCACAAAAATCTTTGTTGCTGTTCTACTTTTGTAACAAGCAGCTCACTGTCCTGTACCCTCCTTCACTGGCATTTGCAAAGTGGTGCAGTTGGTTGAATACTGCTTCGGAGATTAAGTTGTACCATCCATCCATCCATCCATCTTCTTCCGCTTATCCGGGACCGGGTCGCGGAGGCAGCAGTCTAAGCAAAGATGCCCAGACTTCCCTCTCCACAGACACTTCCTCCAGCTCTACCGGGGGGACCCCAAGGTGTTCCCAGGCCGAGAGACGTAGTCCCTCCAGCGTGTCCTAGGTCTTCCCCGGGGCCTCCTCCCAGTGGGACATGAACACCTCCCCAGGGAGGCGACCAGGAGGCATCCAGAACAGATGCCCGAGCCACCTCAGCTGACTCCTCTCGATGTGGAGGAGCAACGGCTCTACTCTGAGCTCCTCCCGGGTGACAGAGCTCCTCACCCTCTCTCTAAGGGAGTGCCCAGCCACCCTGCGGAGGAAACTCATTTCGGCCGCTTGTATCCGGGATCTTGTCCTTTCGGTCATGACCCAAAGCTCATGACCATAGGTGAGAGTAGGAACATAGATCGACCGGTAAATCGAGAGCTTTGCCTTTCAGCTCAGCTCCTTCTTCACCACAACAGACCGATACAACGATCGCATTACTGCAGACACTGCACCGATCCGCCTGTCGATCTCACGCTCCATCCTTCCCTCACTCGTGAACAAGACCCCGAGATACTTAAACTCCTCCACTTGAGGCAGGAACTCTCCGCCAACCTGGAGAGGGCAAACCACCCTTTTCTGGTCGAGAACCATGGCCTCGGACCTGGAGGTGCTGATTCTCATCCCAGCCGCTTCACACTCAGCTGCAAACCGCCCCAGTGCTCACTGAAGGTCCTGGTTTGATGAAGCCAACAGGACAACATCATCCGCAAAAAGCAGAGACGAAATCCTGTGGTTCCCAAACCAGACTCCCTCCGGCCCCTGGCTGCGCCTAGAAATTCTGTCCATAAAAATTATGAACAGAACCGGTGACAAAGGGCAGCCCTGCCGGAGTACAACATGCACTGGGAACAGGTCTGTGCATGTTGGACTCCAGCAGGGCTGTTGTACCAAATAAGTGATTTCCATTTGCAGACTGATGTCACCAGATATCCACCAGAGGAACCAGATAATATCAGCATTTTCATCAGGCACTTCAGCCTGATGGAACATTGCTTCCACATCTGCCATGACTACCACCGCTTCCTGCCTGAATCAGGTGATGACACCAAGATGGGTAGTAGTAAGATTGGGTCCTTGTAAGAGCTGACCATTTAAAGTGGTGCCCTGGTATGATGCTCTGCAGTCAAAGACCACTCTGAGCTTGTACTTCTTGGGGTGATGAACCCCGTGGTGTAGCAGGTACCAAACTTTGCCATCATCATGTCTGAGGTCTTTATTGGGTACTCTCACAGCAAAACCCTTGTCTATGATGTTACTCATGAAGGCTGAGTATTCTATGTGTAATGTAGGATTTTTCACAAACTTCGACTTTACCTTTAGAGCATATTGCACTGCTACCTTGCGGTTGTTGGGCATCTTAACACGTTTGTTCCTCAGTGGCAGGGCAATACTGTAATGTCCATCCACAAGGGCAGCTGCCAGTGTAGCTAAATCAGGGAAATGTAGGTCCTCCTTTGACATCTCCTGTTTTGCATCTCTTTCACACTCGGGAAAGTCACTATTAAACTGCTGACTCCAAAATTCATTTAGTCTGCTGACTAATACAATTTGATGAAACCTGTATCAGCCCACTTGTTGTACTTTAAAAAGTGGCATCCCAGAGGGGTTCAATCAGTGGCGATTGCTCATTGACAACAAGGGATGCTGAGCTTCCCCTAAAATTTCAAATGATCCAATATTCACTGCTGAATTTCATAAAATTAAATATTAAGTTGCATTAAAAGTGTGCTAGAATATGTTTAATTTTTGTTTTAATTGCTGAACAGTGAGTGCCTACACTGTAACAGATAGTTGTAATATCAACAGTATTTCACTGTAATATGCACAGTACAAAGTAAAAAGTAAAAAGTTTATACAGTAGACTGCTGTAATTCATTCATTCATTTTCTACCGCTTATTCCCGTTAGGGGTCGCGGGTGACTTGTCTCAGGGCTGACACAGAGACAAACACAGACAAACACTCTCACATTCATTCACTTGGGTCAATTTAGAGTCACCAATTCACCTAACACATGCATGTCTTTGGACGGTGGGAGGAAGCCGGAGAACCCGGAGAGAACCCACGGTAACACGGGGAGGACATGCAGACTCCACCCAGAGAGTTCGTGTGATGGTGTGTTGGTCGGCCCGGGGCTCCCACCCACGACCTCCTTGCTGGGAGGCGAGAACGCTAACCGCTCTGCCACCGTGCACCCCAGACTACTGTAATGTGCATTGAATTGTGGAGGGAAAATAATGTTACAGTAACCTACTGTAAAAATTACAGTAGTTAATTTAGGCAGGAAAATCTGACCAATAGGAAAAGAGATTGTTTTGAGCTTCCTGTGTTAAAGACAGGCAGCTGCCACTGGGTTTAATGATGGTCCAGTCAAGCTGTGTCTTTACAGCATACGGTCATTTATGCATTTTTTTTTTTTTTTTTTGAATGAATGAATGAATGAGATATATTCAAGCTGAATTAATAAAAGCTATGGAAATTAATTCTTGTCTGCTGTCCATCTCAGTTCAATGTACCTGTGTGACCTTAGAGTGGAGTAAATTCATATCAGCTTCCCTGGACCTTCAGCAGGGTAGTGTTGTTGCAACAAATTAGGTGGACATCATAGGTTAGTTAACTGATTTTGTAACTCCTATGGCTGCCACACAGACGTGGCAACTCATTCCTTTCTCCTTACATGAGGGACTCATGTGACCCTGTATTAGGCAGCTGAAGCACAGACCTTGACCAAGAAGTCAAAGGTCCTTTTCTTATGAAGAGACTTCATCTTCTTGCATTGTTCCATGGCGTGTTCACCACTATGGCAGAAGAGACGAGATTTTGAAAATGCAAATACTTGGTTGCCACTGTCTTTACTCTTTACATTTAGGGTTGCTTCTTAGTTACTGGTGATAGTTGCAGCTGTGGTGAAGGCTTTTCTGCTACCACTTCTCTTGTGCAAGCTCTTATCCACTGGACCTTTAACTTTGCCCTTTAATGCACAATCCTTTGTCACCAAACAGTGGGTGCAAGGCTTCTTTAGCTTGTTTACTGACAAAACTCACAAGGTCTTCAAACTTGGCTCTGTGATTTTCCTTGTTAGCATCCTCCACCTTTCCCTCTGTTTGTACAGGAGCTTAGCAATAATAGCACTGTGAAAATTTGAACAAAACAGATTTCCTGTAATCTGATGCATTTTAGATAATAATAAATGATTTTCAGCAGCTCCAACACTGTAGTAAAAAAAAAAGAGACTAATTGTAATAATAATAAATATTAATACATTTTATTTATTTGGCGCCTTTCTAGACACTCAAGGTCGCCTTACAACATATAAAAACACAACAGCAATAAAGACAAAAAACAGTTAAAACAATATACAGTTTAAAAAAGGCCAATGCATTTGAGGTCAGAGGAAGTAAGTGTGTCTGAACAAATGGGTTTTGAGTTTACTTATGAAGTGTGGGAGTGAGTCAGTTCTGGAGGTCAGGGGGAGGCAGTTCCAGAGCTGGGGAGAAGAGCGACTGAATGCTCTGCTCCCCACGAAGTGAATGATTTTAGCTGAATGAACTGAGTACGGCTTGAAAGATGTGAATGAAACCAGTTGAGGGGTGAGTTTGTGATGCCGATGGCCTGAAGGACAGTGAGTGAGATGGTGTCAAAGGCCGCACTCAGATCAAGCAGGAGGAGAATGGATAGTGAACCAGTGTCAGCACCAAGGAGGAGGTCGTTAGTGATTTTGAGGTGGGCCATTTCTGTGCAATGGAGGGATGGAAGCCAGACTGGAATTGTCCGTATAGATTATTGCAAGAAAGATGGGTATGGAGTTGAGGGGCAGCAGTTTTTTCAAGGATTTTGGAGATGAATGGGAGATTTGAAATGGGATGGAAATTATTGAGTTTGGTGGAATCTGAACCAGTTTTTTTGAGTATGGGGTGACAGCTGCTGTTCTGAGAGGAGGGGGAACAATTCTAGTGTTGAGGGAGGCATGAATGATGTTGGTGATGAGTGGGGACAGAGAGGGGAGTGTGACTTTGACAAGAACTGTGGAGAGTGGGTCTAGTTGGTAAATGCTGAAAATGAATGGGGCAAATGGACAAATGGAACTGGGGGAGGTGAATTTGGACCTGAGGTAGGTATGAGTTGCTGGTGGATGTGTTCAATTTTGGAGGAGAAAAATTATGCCATAGAGGAGTACAGGTGAGGAGGAAGTGAATTTGGAGGGTTTGTTATGTTTGAAAACAGGGAGAAGAGGGCCTTGGAATTTTCTTCACTAGAATTTATTAAACTAGAGTAGTATGTGGATTTGGCTTTGGAAATGGAGTCTTTGTAATGAAAAATGTGGCCAGTTTTCCTGTAGAGTCTTTGACGTCCTTTTGCTTTTAATTGTCTGAGTGTGGGAGTGAACCAGGCTGTGATGCTCTGCTAGGCCTTTACTGCAGCTGTCTTCAGTTGCTTGTTTGAGGGTCTTTCTGCCCTAAGTTTTGTCTTAAACAGTGAAATTTATGCTCGATTGGGCTGATATCTGGTGACTGACTCAGCCATTGCAGAATATTTAACTAATTTGTCTTTAAAAACTCTTGGGTTGCTTTTGTGTTTTTTGGGTCATTATCCATTTATAATGTAATGTGCCATATCTCAACTTTATGGCTTTTGTCTGAATCTGAGCAAAAATTATATCCCTATACTCTTCAGAATACACACTGCTATGTGCACTCAGCGGCACCTGAGTGCACATCATCGCTGCTGTCTCATGTGAGTGTAATCTAAGATGAGAGCTCCACATTCACTCCGTGACGTGCTTTTTGGACTTCACATTAAAGATGTCAGTTTGTAGCTAAATGAGAATAAGAAGCACCGCACAGGGGTGGGGTTGGCATTGCCGTTTACACATATGCAACGGAGTGGCATTGATAAGAACTGTTAACAGTGGAGGCATATAATTCTAATGGATTGGATAAAGTAGAACCGGTTCTTGGGTGGAACCAGGGTTCAGTGCCTACCTCTAGCCCTGGCCTAGAATATTTCATAATTATTCTGTATCTTTAAGTTGTGGTTTGTACCTACAATATGAAGGCAGTATAGGTTTATTATAATGCTTCTGAAGTCGTTTTGCTTCCTTGAAAGTTATTCTTTTTGTTATTAGTGCTTCTGCATCAGAGACATTCATCTCTGCAGTAATAATAATTTGGATTGTGGCACTGTTTTATTCAAATACATTTTAAGGCCAGCAGGTGAGTGCTTGCTTTATAAACGTGATAATGTATTATTATCTTCACAATCAATATTCAGACTTAGCTTAAAAACCCTGGCAATTGTTGTTGTAGTGTACATGACTGGTTAGAGGGGGATATTTGACAGTGTCCAAGTTTAGGCAGGGACATTAAACAAGTTAACGTGAGTTGTATCTGAAATGTGATCAGAAAATTAATCTTAATTTAATTTTTACAGGTGACTATGACAAAAAGATCCCAGAGAGTCTGAGGATTGTGCTGATTGGAAAAACCGGCAGTGGAAAGAGCTCCTCAGGAAACACAATACTGGGAAGAGAAGATGTTTTTAAATCTAAATTAAGCCAAACATCAGTCACCAAAGTTTGTCAGAAAGAACAGAGTACAGTAGACGGCCGTGCTGTCGCTGTGGTGGACACTCCTGGTCTGTTCGACAGCACCATGTCCAATGAAGAAGTAATTGAAGAAATATTGAACTGTGTCACTCTTTTGGCTCCTGGACCACACGTCTTTCTGTTGGTGCTACAAATCGGACGATTCACTCAAGAAGAGAAAGAAACACTGAGGCTCATTAAAGACAATTTTGGGAAAGGTGCAGAAAAGTTCACCATCATCCTTTTAACACATGGAGATGTCCTGAAAAGCAAGAAACACAAAATGCCACTTGAGCAGTTCATCAAAGAGAAATGTGATGATTCCTTTAAGAAACTGATCTCTGACTGTGGGAACAGGTGCCATGTGTTTGATAACAATGATGAAGAAAACCACACTCAGGTGAAAGAACTGATAAAGAAGATTGACGCCATGGTGAAGGAGAACGGAGGGAGCTGCTACACCACTGAGATGTTCCAAGAGGCTGAGGCGGCCATAAAGAAAGAGATGGAGAGGATTCTGAAGGAGAAGGAAGAAGAGATGAGGAGAGAGAGAGAGGAGATGGAGAGTAAATACAAACAGGAAATGGAAGAAATGAAACAAAAAATGGATGAACAAAAAAATGAAATTGAAAGAGAAAGAGAAAGGATTCAGAGAGAAAAAGAACTCAAAGAAAAGGAGGAAAAGATTAATGAGGAGCGAGAGCTGAGAAAGAGAGAAGAGGCAAAAAGAGAAGAAGAAGACAGAAAGAAGAATGAACAAGACGAAAAACAGCATCAGGAGTGGGAACAAAAATGTAAAGACTTGGAGGAAACAATTAAATCAGGAGAAGAATCAAAAGAAACTATTGACAGAAAACTACAGGAGCTCAGAAAACAGATGGAAGAGGAGAGAGCGCGTCAGGAGAATGAAAGAAGCATTTGGTGGAAAAATCGAGAACAAGAAAATGAAGAGAGACGACAGGAAGAGAAACAAAAACTTAAAAAACTCCAGGACGAATATGAAAAAGAACGAGAGAAGGATAAAAATAAAAGACTGGAGGAAGATCGAATCAGACGAGAACAAGAAGAAAATGAGAGAAAGAAATTAGAGGAAAATCGCCAAAAACAAGTGGAGGAATTACGAAGATCGTATGAAGAGAAGGCCAGAAAGAAAGCTGAAGAGTTCAATGACTTCAAAAACAGAAAACAGGAAGAAATAGAAACTTTGATAAATCAACACATAAAGGAAGTGAGAGATCTACAAAAGCAGTATGACGATGAAAAGCTTAACATGCGTGAGAATTATGAAACAACCCTGAATGAAACTGAAACAATTCTTAAAACTAACATCACTGAGTTACAGCACAAACACAAACAGGAAATGAGTGAGTTGGTGATTTTAATGTTGACTAAAAAGAACAGCTACAAAATTCAATCAATGGAGGAAAAACTGCAAATAGAATTAGAGATGTGTGACAAGGAAATTATGAGTGAATTTAGAATTAAAGAAAAGAAAGAGATAAAGGAACTGAGGGCAAAGCAAGAGAATGAACTGAAAGAGCTGAATTGCAACACAAACAACAAAAATCTAAAACAACAAGAGAAAATGTTGTCCTTAAAATATGAGCAGGAAATACTTGATTTAAAATCAAGACTGTTAAAAGAACAAACAGAAAAACAAAATACAAAAACAACAGAACTAAGGAAGAAACACGAACAAGAATTAAGTAAATTTATGCAGAAACTTCTTAAGGAAAATGAAACAGAAATGTCCCAACTGCAGAGAAAACAGAACGAAGAGATGAATGAGCTCAAAGCAACGATTACAATCCAAGATGAAGAGAGCAGAAAAGAACTGGAAGAACTGGAGAAGAAACATGAGCAAGAAATGAAGGAGTTAAAAGAGAAACTTTTAACACCAGAGGAAAAGTCCTGTTTTATTTCATGAGGAAACAAACACAGCACTGACTCAGTGACAAATATTCATTAATCCTCATTATCCTCATGGGTCACAGAATGATGTTGAAACAATCAGGTTATACACACACAGTAGTCTTTTATACAGTGTCTCTCTCTGAATTACTGTGCAAGTTTTTTTTCCATTGATGGACATTTGTAGTGTGCTGTGTAGATGTACAGTTTACAGAGGGGTCATGAGAGTAAACAGCAGGACAACCTGAAAACTGTTTATGACGATCAAAGGAAGTGACAAAGGTCAGGTCAGCCTCTATCAAATTTACCAACAAAATTCAAGAATCAAGTTTTCCTTTACTCCTGGACTGAGAACAGGGCTTAATCTGAGCCGGATCTTGCCGGAACAGGATCCGGAAACTCCCTTATTTTGACGCGGTCAGATCCAGCAACTGTTTGCATGGATCCAGTAACTCAGACACAACTCAGAACAAAGTGTTAACTACATTTGACTCTTTTGACCTCCTAAACCTGTGCTGAAGGTCGGAGGTGTAATTACACAGAAATGCAATGTTTTAAACATAAAAGCCACGCTTCATTTCCGCGTGTGCTTCAACACAGACTGTCCCCGTACTGTAATCTGTGTCTACAGAGTGTACAGGGAATCGGGTGGAAAAGACCTTCACGTCAAACTAAAACATCTATTTACCACTGTTAACATCAGTGGTGTCTGCAGGTGTCCCCCGACCCCGCCCAATCCTCGCTGCATCCACAGAGCTCACAGAGCCACAGTAGGCTGTGTGTTTTTACAAACTCGAGTGGAGCTACAGCTGACTGCTGCTCTTTAAGTCAAAAGTGATGTGTTTGCTTTCAGCCAGGAGACAGTAAATCTGTTGAGGTTTGTCCTGACTTTGGTTACGCGGAGGGGACCTGCGTGGTGCTTTGGATGTGCCGCGTTTTTCCCCACTGCTCCGAGAGCGCACGGGACCTGGCAGTGCCACATCAGTTTGTTCTTTCACTCAAATGCATCTGGAAGCTGGAGCTAACGCTGAGGCTCACAGAGCCTGGAGCCGTGAAACGCCATTAGGCAGAGAAGACTGCGCTCCACGGCAGTCACTAAAAAGAAGCGAAAGCAAAAGGAGAGACATGATTAGGCTGAAAGCTCACTGCTGCTGTGTGCTCCCTTTCCTAGTCTAGACTTTGTTTCTACAGAGCACAGCTGCATGAGTCTGTGTTCTTGCTTCAGACTGGTGGTAGCTCTATGACAGCGAGTCTACAAAAGCGCAGTAATTATGCGTAGCAGCTGATTTCTCGATCAGCTGAGCAATCAAACAAACTGACACATTACACTGAAGTGAAACGATATAATGTATAATAATGTTAACAAATATGTTAAAATATCATTTAAAACTGAGTATAAATGAGCAGGTGCTTGGTATTTTGGCGTGTGTGTGCGCCTAAGCATTGTGTTGTGTGTGCGTTCCGGGAATAGTGTTGGCCTTGTGGACTCTGGGGTCAAAGCGCAATTTTTGTTCCGGCATCGTTTGATTTACAAATTAAGCCCTGACTGAGAAGTATTAAACTGTTAACGCAGGACAACACTGTAAATGATCTTGTCTTCAGAATGCCACCATCACAGTTATGGCAGAGGAGAAGTGACAAGATCATTACTAATTTAAATACTAAATGTAAAGATTTTTTTCTAACAGTATTTACATCTTTGACACATTTTTATGGAACCTATATCATAATGAGCAAAAGTTACTGAACATCTGTGGAAACATGGCACACAGCAAACAAGTCATCTTTTCTCAGAACTTTTTTTAGGGGGAGGCACTTTGTATCATGTACTTATTCATTTACATGTTGTTTGTGTAAACCTTTCTGATTGAGTAGTCAGGAATATCTGAATCTCTAAATGATTTAGTCTGGAAGAAATCACAAAATGTCTAGGTCTACACAATCAGAGTTCCAATATCTTAGATTTGTAAGATATTCGTAAGGAGATTGGCAATGGCTACTCTGCCTGAGGAAAGAAAACCTCCAACCACAATAAGAGACAATGACGAGCACTTTAGTTAAAAGAATGAAGTGTATTTAAAAATAAGTTATCCCTAACAGGAGGTCCCCTTAACAAGTGTCATTAAATGACCTGATCCTAACCCCCCCCCCCCCCAAAAAAAAAAAAAAAAAAAAAAACATGGACATGAACAAGCATAAAATAAAAAAAACACAAAAACAGTGGTCTGTTCTTAGAGCGCACGCCGTCCTTTGAAAGAATCGCCAAGAACCACACAGGTTTTATTCTGCTCTTCTACAGTTTTTCTCCTCCTCCTCTGGTTCACTTCAAAAACAGTTTTCCTTTTGTGACCTCCCGGTTCACGGTTTTCCTCAGCCATTGTGCTCTTCGAAGTCAGGCTGTCCGCGCTACGATGTTAACGCCGCTAACGCGGCGCTAATGCCAGGCTACATAAACATAGTGTATACGCATGCGCAGGCACAAGAACGCGCACTATCGCCGAAACTAGGAAGTCGGAATGATTGGCAAGTCCATGGAACAATGGTTACCGTACTCATGACGAAAACGATTGGATGAGGTTTTTTAAGTCCCACAGAGTCCACAGTTTATTAATATTATTATTATATTTTCTAATACACCAATTTATAAGCCTTATACAGGGCAATGAAGGTAGTTTTAATAAATATTGCAAAAAATTAATTTATAAAGATCCTCCCTAATACCTTTAAGTGTCCACAAGTGCACTATTTTAACACAGTCCATCCCAGTTTAATGCACTCATTGTTCACTAGTCCTGCATTTAGTATTCAAAAATCACTTTGATTGTTCAAGTACTCATTAGTTTGATGCATCAGCTTATATTTAGTAAGGCCTGACCCCCAAATATGTAAAAGAAAAACAAAATGGAGCAAAAAAAAAAAACCTCTGAAATCTCAGGTAAAGAAAAAAAAATTGGGCAAATCCTCTCAAAAGAACAGGGAAATCCATTTAGTCCTACCACCCTCCTTGGAAATAGGTGGCCATTGAATCCAGAACTTCCATCGAAGGCATCGCAGGCTGCATCCAGTCCTGGGATAGTATGGCTCAGTCCTGAGAAGAAGAGTCTAACAACAGATGCAATTACTCAATGTGTAAAATAAAACTACAAAATCCACCAGAATGTGTTATGTTTGTATCTCAAAACAATAAACTTCTCAAATCTGCTTGGTTGTTTTTCCACTTCATATCTAAACAGTTATTGGCCAATAAACAATGCAAATACATGACAAAAAGTAAGCAAAAGCACAGTCAGAAAACCCGTGGAGGGCTAAATGCACACACTGAGCTCACACCAGGTTCACAGCGACAGCCCACGTGTGTTAGCTTAGCTCACGTGGAATAGCGCTAGCTTACAACTCACAGAGCTAATGCAGCTAACAACTCATTAGCAACATATAGCAGCCGTATTCTCCACAGAATATATCCCGACTGGTTTTATGATGAACAACACACTTCCAGTTACACAGTATGTACACATACTGACGTATGAGCAGGAATACTCAATGCAAAATAAATATGCACTGACTCACCAGGATAGTCTTTGTACAATTATCTTCCTTGATCTTAGCACGTTAGTGGACTTAACTGTGTCACTTTTGTGCTTAGATAAAATAATTCACTTGGCAAAATCATCTTCCTCAGAGCCGTTTAACCTGCTCGACTCTGGGAGCAGGTGAAAAAAGTCCTGATGCTCTTTTTTTTTTTGTGGTGCATTCACGTTGCATGGGAAAAAACAGCATTCAGCGATAATTGTAACATTTACTATAAATATCTAATTTTAACCACAAAATAAACCTGGGTTACGCTTGCTTCCAAAACTTCCCATTATTTACTGCGTTATGCACAATAATAACAGAAACACTGGTTTCAGTTTTGATGTGAGTTGTGTGTCCCACATTAACAACAATAACATTACACTCAGACCATAGTATTTGTTTTTAAAAGTTAACTCATTTCGTTTAGAGACTGCAATAGCGTCCCATCCATTTTCACAAGGGAGTAAGTTAAAACAGCAATTATAAAGGCTAATTGCTAGGTCCATTACATGAGCTCATAATTGGTTAGTTTCATCTAAAAATGTGAGCATCAATAATGTTATTTTAGGGTCTGTGTATCAACCCCAGCTGTTACTCACTACAGTGCTGCATGAACATGATACACATTTGCTGCTGAGTGTGATCGGCTGCAGTACTGTGCAGTGACGAATATCTAAAGTTTTTCTGAGTCAGAGCTAAAAGACGACTGGAGTGGTTCGCTGAGTAAAATACAGAGACTACACACTGAAGATGGGCTTTTTCTCACTCAAGACCATGTTGCAGATACGTTTTCTGTTTGGAGTTGGGAGTCTCAAGGCCAACGCTGCACAACAGGTAAAGCCACCTTAAGTTCAAAGCTTTGTCTACGCCAGGGGTGTTCAAACTTTTCCCCAAAAGGGCCAGATTTGAAGATGTGTTCAAGGGCCAACAGTCCCTCCTTTCTAGGAACTGAACGCACGTACAATATGAATTTGAAGTATTTTGTTTTCAAAAGCCCAATAATTATAAATCATATAGCAAAATCTAAAACAGCTCCAAACAAAATGACATCTTTGAACATAAACAATCCAACTATAATTATTTCTCAACTAACTTTTTAAAAAGCTTATTAGAAAAGTAGATAAGATGCACAAAAGTATAGACAAACCTACAGAAACACTGGTGGGCCATAAGTAATGCATTTTCTTATAGAAGCTGAGGGCCATATGAAATCTTGACCCGTGCCACAAATGGCCCCGGGCCGCACTTTGGACATGCCTGGTCTACGTGATCACTGTGAAAATAATGAAGCAACAGATCAGAGCCCAAACTCTGGAACATAACCTGCTCCAGACCAGGTTAGCTCTGCTGCGTATGTTTCTACAGTGATCTAACCTAAAAGGATAAGGACACATAAAAAACAGACAAGTGTTAAAGTGGAAACCAGTGCTGTTTCTTTGCTGTTTCTGCCTCAGGTTCCTCTACAGAGCTCCCCCTACAGTTTGGAGTACAGCACTATCGTAAACATTCACAAATCCAACTGACTCCAGTATAATCCTTTGCTTGGCTTTACTTTTGTTTTCCCTCCTCCCATGTGGTAAAGACTGTGCTACTAATGTCCAGTTCACTGTGGTGCTGACCACGGAGCGTGCACTGGTTAAACGCCTGTATGACCCCCAAGCATAGAACGAGCCAGATGATGATCTTCAGTGTTGTTTTAATTGGTAGATTTATGCACTGATGTATTTGTGTGTGTGTGTGGTTCTAGAAATAAACAGAAATAAACACAAATAACATCACTTATTATTGTACAATGCAAATAATAAGACAATAGAATACAGTTTAACTACCATATTTTCTGGACTATAAGTCGCACTTTTTCCATAGTCTGTCTAGGGGTGTGACGTATACTCAGGTGTGACTTATATATTAAAATATTTCAGGTGTTGGTTAGAGGGCGCTCTAGGCTTGTGTACCAGCATCTGCTGCACCTGTACCACTGACAATTTAAAATGTAAACATTACCAACAACAACTTAGGCTATAAAGACAACTGAGAAAGAGCGGAATAATTGGAAATGGAACTGATGCTGAGTCTGACGACAGCCACGCAGAGGAGGAAGCGGCGCTTCGTCTACCTCCGGAGTTGGCGGAGTTGTTCAGAAGCGACACCGAGGATGAAGAATTTAAAGGATTTAGCGATTAGGAGTGAGATGGTGAGTTTGGTGAACTTGTTATATTATGTTCTTTATGCTATAGTTATGTGAATAACTGTTAATATATTACGTTAACATACGAGACACCTATTCAGTTCGTTGTTTATGCTTCATGTAGCTGAATAACCATCAATGTGTTACATTAGCATAGCGCACACCTATTCAGCTTGTTTATTTATTTATTTATTTAAAAGAGACAATGCACATTAATGAACACCAGTAAAAAATACATGTGTAAATGCACCGAAGTTAGCGTGCAGCTAATTTTCTTTCGTAGTCCCTTAACATTTAAGACAGGACAAGACAAACAACAAACAATTCAACAAGTCAAAAAATTTCACATTCCACAGGATCTAAAGTGCCTATTTATAAAGTGCATATGTGGTTAAAGTGCATACAGTAATTTTAAAGTGCTGTAGTTCTTTAATAAATATAAAGTTAATTTAGTTTAAAGCCAGTTGGATCCACGTGTGTTGGTCATCTCCTGCCGCTCAGAGACAACCAAGACACTGGAGTTTACAGAGTGCCCTCGGGTCCTAAAACATTCATACATATTTACATAACAGTGACAGTAAGAAACAGCAACAGTATAGATTGCAGGGTGAATGTATGCAGTGCATGCCTACGCTCAACAACAACAGTAAAATATGAGTCTGTTCAGACAATCATGGTACATGCTACATACGTATGTGTATCATGTAACATGAGGTCTGGACGTTTCTAATGGGAGCAGTGTTGATTAGATTTGAACCATTTTTTAGGGTGAGTTTTAAAGGTGTTGTGTGTAGGAGGTTCTCTTATTGTGTGAGGGATGTTCCAGATCTTACAGCCTCTGACTGATAGGACTGACTGTGCGAAGGTGGTACGTCTGTAAGGAACCACACAATCACCTCTAGGTGTCGCCCTGGTATTTCTGCCAGTGGTAGGTTTTTGTTTAATGAATTCTTGTAGTGGTGGTGGTGTGAGTCCATGGAGGATTTTGTATATTGTACAAGCATACTTAAATGTTTGAAATAAAGCTCAATAAATTATAGGCTTCAAGAATTTGACAGTGGTGATTTTTTTAGCAAAGATTTTAAGTCCTCTTTTATACAGTGATTCAATCTGTTTAAGTGCGGTGTCACTGGTAAGGGTCCAATTAGTGAAGCAGTATTCGATGTGAAAAGATCAAAGCATGCAGAAACATTTTTACTGCCTTTATTCTTGCTGGTATAGTTTTATGTAAGTTGGGTCATAAATTGTAAAAATCAACCTCTAATCAATTATGTATAATTTTGAATAAAATAAATGTTATAAAATAAGTTTATTGGGCAGACTTTCAATAGAGCGCAAGTTATGTCCGGCAAGTGTGGTTTTCAGATGTTTATTTACATACAATTTTTCTCCACAAATGTAGGAAGATGTTAATAATAATAATAATAATAATAATAATAATAATAATAATAATAATAATAATAATAATTCATTCATTTTCTACCGCTTATTCCCGTTAGGGGTCGCGGGTGACTGGAGGCTCTACTCTCCATGGTGACGAGACGGGCAGAAGGGACTGAGAGCTGGAGAGAGGAGGAGGAGCGGAGGGAGCGGGCAGGAGTGGAGATGTGGAGGAGCTCAGAGAGATCTGGAGGAGTGAGGTTGTGTATGGCTTTGAAGGTTAGGAGCAGTATTTTATAGTTGATGCGGTGCGTGATGGGAGTCTGTGTGATGTGATTGGTGGAGGGAGTCTGTGTGATGTGATTGGTGGAGGAAGCCTGTGTGATGTGATTGGTGGAGGAAGCCTGTGTGATGTGATTGGTGGAGGGAGTCTGTGTGATGTGATTGGTGGAGGGAGTCTGTGTGATGTGATTGGTGGAGGAAGCCTGTGTGATGTGATTGGTGGAGGAAGCCTGTGTGATGTGATTGGTGGAGGAAGCCTGTGTGATGTGATTGGTGGAGGGAGTCTGTGTGATGTGATTGGTGGAGGGAGTCTGTGTGATGTGATTGGTGGAGGAAGCCTGTGTGATGTGATTGGTGGAGGAAGCCTGTGTGATGTGATTGGTGGAGGGAGTCTGTGTGATGTGATTGGTGGAGGGAGTCTGTGTGATGTGATTGGTGGAGGGAGTCTGTGTGATGTGATTGGTGGAGGGAGTCTGTGTGATGTGATTGGTGGAGGGAGTCTGTGATGATGATGGGAGTGGCTGAGTTCTGGACCAGTGGAAGTTTATGGAGTGTTGTTTGAGGGAGACCAAACAGAAGAGAGTTGCAGTAATCAAGGCGGGAGGTGATGAGGCTGTGCACAAGGACGGCAGTAGAGGGCGGGGTGAGGGAGGGGCGGAGTCGGTGGATGTTTCTGAGGTGGAAGTAGGCGGGTGACATTGTTGATGTGGTTTACAGCATATGTCACTTGAAGCATTGTTGTTGTGCGCTGTAGGCTTGGATGTGGTATTTGTTGGTGCATACTCAGGGCTTTCTCTATGTCTCCCAGCTCACCTAGAACCATTCTGAGAGATTGGGATTGGGGATCTGGATAATGTCTGCGGGGAGAAGGATGACTGGGTCTCCCTGCTTATACCACGCCCCCCGCGGCCCGGCCCTGAATAAACCAAAACGGAGGGAGGATGGAAGGTTGTATGACGTCTCCATACTCAAACTCCTCGGCCACGCTACCCCTGGTCATAAAAAAATCCCAATACCCTTTACTGGTAAATGGGTAAAAGACAAAGGATGGGGACCACTGCTGTATGGCGTCTCCGTACTGAAGTCTTTGATTTAGGAGGTACACAGGCATTGGGCGCGTCTCCAGCAATGAGCCAAACGGCGTCGGTGATGATGCTGTTCCTGTAAATGTACAATTACTACAGTTTAGTGAATGGCACAAACAAAACCAACCAGTTCAACCCACACAGAAGTATAGTAACCTGCTACTATTACTGCTACAAGTACAACTTGTATTTCAAGTAAATATACAATTACTACATTTTAGTCAGCAGTAAAAAGACAAAGAATCAACCAGGCATTAAAAATCCTTTAGAAGTATGGTAACCTGCTACTACTGCTACAATTACTGACTAGAACTTCTACCTCTACTCCTACTACTGTGACTGCCACTAACTGACTAACTCGCCACATCTGCCTGCTAGTGTGCAGTGATTCAAGTATTGATTTGGCATAGGTTTAACGCCATATGACCTTTATGATGTAATCCCTCCAATTAATCCAGGCTTGGGACAGGCACAAAGAGCATACTGGCCTGTGAGCCTCTGTGGCTGAGCTGTGGTTGCCATCAGTACTAATACTACTTTTACAACGTGACAAAATAATGAACTGCCATTCCCCATGAAGAGACCTGATCAGGTATTGCAACTACTACTGCTACTACTAATGTACAGCTGCTAATACTACTACTACTAATACTTACTACTAATTACTACCCTGCTACTACCACTACTACTTTACTTTACCTGCTATTGACTAAATTTAAATTACTGGCCCATTTTCTTGATGATATACAGTCTTACTATATTCATCAACACATTATATTATGTATAATATATTGTGTTATGGTAAATACTGACTTGGTGTCTTAATCTGTCATCTTGCAAGTAGGTACGCTTACACTGTCCTCGCCGGCGTCCTGGGCATCGTCCAGCTGTGAGCGGGCATTGGCCTGCAGAGAGGCAGCCTGGGAACCTAGGAGCAAAAAGAAAAATACAAAATTAAACACAATTCATAGCAATAATTTGAGTCTATAATGACATAAATAACACTCAAAAACAATGTTAAACTGGTAGAAAAAGACACTAATTTCTGTATCTAGTTGCCTAGATAGAACAGAGCAGTCAGCAGTGTGAGGTGTGGATTTGCAGTTTGTAATATTACCACCAGAGGGCGTCAAAAACAAAGCATTGTACCTTTAAATGAGTATGAAACTGTATGAAAAATGAAGCTGCTTTGAAACACTTACCAACGGCGAGCAGAAGAGCAAGAGCCACAAACTTCATGATGGCAGTCTGCGGACAGACAAGACAAACCTTGTTATGCCAACTGTGTACATACATGCACTACTACTATTGTTACTACTGGACATTTTATATTTAAGTTCTATCATACTCTTCTCGTTTTGCAAGTTACAACATTTCAACTTCTCTGTATTTCTTTTACCCAGAAATGATACTGTTTACTTAGGCTTCAACAAATCAATACTTAAAAACAAACACAGCTAAAATTACATTTGACGTTACATTTTACAGCAGTGAGGCCTAAAGATCGACCGATATGAGTTTTTCTATGGCCGATGCCGATACTGATTTTTAAAATTCTAATGGCCGATAAATACTGCAGATTTTCTTAATTTTATGAAAGAAATTAATATAATAAAGCCATTTGTTTTAGTAATGTTTATAGTGACAGTGAGAACAGTTAAAGATGAGTTTTTTGAGAAAAACAATTAAGTCCATCTCACTCACACACTTTGTGCAGGTAGAGCTTGGGGAGAGCTACAAAATGTTTTTGGATTTTTTGTTCTACGAGGTTCTGTTCCAGAGAAATGAGCAAAATCTTTTTATTGTCGTTTTGAGCTTTTCAGGCCAAGATAAAGAGATTTTGGATGTTTCCTATGAACTGCAGTGTAAGATGCCCACACTGGTAAAAGATGGTTGTGGACGCTCTGAGCTGCTTCTCGGGACGTCCCAAAGCATCTTAGGGCCAAATGTCACAGATTTTTATCAGGGCTGCTACAGTGGCCTCTAATGAATGACACAGTGAGACTAGTGTTCACTTTAAAACTGCTGTCAAAAGCTGCTTTAGAGGCAATGTGATTATTTTTATTATTGTATTAGTATTTATATAATGCACATTGTTACTGTTACTGATTTGGAAATAAGGTAAGGCTTGAATTTTTACTTTCAAAATCTGTGCATGCAATGTTGTTTGCTGCTGTTTAACATAAAATGTCTCTCTGAGAGGAAATATAAATAAACAGATATTTAGATTACGTTGCATGCCTTAGATTCAGTCCACAATTACAAAGATGTATGTAGTGTAACTTCAGTTCCACTGACTGTGGTTTTTTACATTTCCTCCCAAAGAGACATTTAAAAGTTAAACCACAGCCTTACATGTGCGGCCTTTGAAAGAAATAATCCAAGTGCTTTTTCCTTTAAAACTGGAGCCTCCTGTGAGTAGCCTTCTCTCACTCTCTCTGTTGTGCTGTACCGCTGCTAAAGCTCACATCTGCAGGGGCTGCGCATGGATGTGGCTGCGCAGTTGGGGTCCTTTACTGACATGGCCTAAAAGTGAAAAGATCGGCCAATGGCTGATTGTCTAAAAAAAAATGCAATAAATAAGGGGGCCATTATAAACCAAAATATAGCCGCAAGCGGCAGGCCTGCAGATTTGCCACAATTTGCCAAAGTTTTAGATGTGGCTCTTTAAAAATTGATCAAATGTGACATAATTCAGTGGCTCCATAGGATTACATTGTATAGGATTCCCATTGGAATATAATGGGGAGTTTCTGACATTGCCGTGGCAAAACCCTACAAAGTAAAGCATGAGTCCAATTGACTTTTTTCATTGTTGTGCCCAAATAGATTTCTGTGCCAAATTTCATACATTTCCAATAAACTCTATTTTTGCCCTCTCTTAGGGACTCTGCCTCACTCTAATGGTCCCTCGCACTCATTTCAAGACTCGAGGAGACAGATCCTTCCGCGCTGTTGCGCCCAGATTGTGGAATGAACTGCCACCGCACCTGCGCTCATTACATTGCATAAATACTTTTAAAAAACAACTTAAGACCTTCTTTTTTACACAAGCGTTTCAGGGTCATTAGACTAGGGCTGCTATGATTTACTGTATTGTGTTATAATGTGTTTATTCCACTGGTATTTTATTATGATGTTGTTTTATGCCTTTCATTGTGAAGCACTTTGTGACTATGTCTGGGAAAGGTGCTATAGAAATAAAGCTTACTTACTCTGCAGGGGGCGCTATTGCAGCAAATGGCATTTTTTTTTCTTTCATGTCCATAGGCCCAAGGAATAAATAAGTGATTCAACATTGGTCAACATTGGACTCTGCATGTGTGAGTTATAACAAATTAGAGTTTGTTAGCGAGCCACAAAATAAACATGAAATTTGGCGCTGTGCTGTGGTAACACCGTTTAATATTCTACACAACCTTCAACAACTTTTGGTCAGACCCCTCTCCAGATGATGTTATCAAAATTTGGGGTCATTTACTTAAACGCCCTCATATTAGTGTTTGTTTATTGATTAGCGCTTCGCGCACTTCGGTGCATTGCTCTTCAGTTACAAAAAGCCTTACGCCATCCTTGGGGCTTGGGCCTGAAGAACCCATACATATACCATATAGCGTCGCCATAGGCAACGCACCAATATATTTTTAGAAAGGGCACTGACACGACCAATCTGCTCATGGGGTCCATAGTCAATGATGAGCACAACCCGCTCGTCATTGACCTCGTCGAAGGACGTGAGCCCATTACCAAACTTTAGTCTGAACAATTACAAATGCACACACACCTATATCACCGGATCGGACCGACTGAGTGTCTCTGTGGAGCTGGACCTCACCCCCGGAACGCTCCGCCCAGTTCAATGGTAACCTGCTGGGACGGGCCTCCATTTACACGAGCAATGTACAGGAAGATTAAATAAAATCTAATAGATATCAGAAGTGGGAGAAATACTTAAATCTGTACTCAAGTAAAAGTACCGCTACTTCAAAATATTATTACTGAAGTACAAGTGAAAGTATTCGACACAAATATCATAAGTAAAAGTAAAAAAGTAATGAGTGTAAAGTTTACATAAAAGTGCTTACTGCTACTAAGACCATTGCCATTATTACTTCTTCTGATGCTATTACCACTAATACTAACACTACTACTGTTACTACTACTACTGTTGCTTCTACTGCTACCCTCACTGCTACATTCAATGCTACTACTACCATACTACTACTAATACTACAGTTGCTACTAATTGCAACAGCTGCCATTATTATAACCCCTCCTTAAACCTCCACCTTATCATGGTGGAGGGGTTTGAGGGCCCGAATGATCCTAGGAGCTATGTTGTCGGGGGCTTAATGCCCCTGGTAGGGTCTCCCATGGCAAACAGGTCCTAGGTGATGGGCCAGACTAAGACTGGTTCAGAAGCCCTTTATGAAAACAGAAAAAATGAGTCCAGTTACATCGCCCGGTACAGGCACAGCTGGGGCCCCACCCTGGAGCCAGGCCTGGGGTTAGGGTCTCAAAAGTGAGCGCCTGGTGGTCGGGTCTCTCCCCACGGGGCCCGGTTGGGCTTAGCCCAAAAGGATGACGTGGGGCTGTCCTCCCATGGACCTACCACCTGCGGGAGGAGCCGTAAGGGGCCGGTGCAGAGAGGATCGGGCAGTGGTCAAAGGCGGGGGCCTGGCTCTGGGGACATGGAATGTCACCTCACTGGGGGAACCCAACTCCTCGAAAGAGGCTGGACTCTCTTCTACTCTGGAGTTGCCCGCGGTGAGAGGCGGCGGGATGGTGTGGGCTTGCTCATAGCCGCTCAGCTCAGCCGCCATGTGTTGGAGTTTTCCCCGGTGAATTAGAGGGTCACGTCCTTGTGTCCCTTAGGGTCGGAGACAGGTCTCTCACTGATGTCTCAGCTTATGGCCAAACAGCAGTGTAGAGTACCCAGCCTTCTTGGAGTCCCTGGGAGGGGTGCTGGAAAGTGCTCCGACCAGGGACTCCATCATTCTACTGGGGGACTTCAACTCTCACATGGGCAGTGACAGTGACACCTGGAGGGGTGTGATTTGGAGAAACAGCCTCCCTGACCTGAATCCGCATGGTGTTCTGTTGCTGGACTTCTGTGCAAGTCACAGATTGTCCATAACAAACACTATGTTCAAGCACAAGGGTGTCCATCAGTGCACGTGGCACCATGACACCCTAGGTCGGAGGTCAATAATCGACTTTGTTGTCGTGTCATTTGACCTTCGGCTGTGTGTCTTGGACACTTGGGTGAAGAGAGGGGCTGAGCTGTCAACTGAACAACTCAACGCTGTGGGGGCTGCAACAACTAATCGGATTAACCGATTATAATCGATTCCTGAAATAATCGTCAACTAATTTAATAATTGTTTAACTGTTAACTGGAGTATTCACAGACTCTGAAACATGCCATGTGCTGAGAGAGAAGGGTTTATTACCAAAACAGAGCAGTAAAGCAACAAAAACAGTTAAAAACAATGTACATTTTGTGTTTTTGATTAAAGATATCTTTGTCTGTATATATGCTCTGTCCAAATGTCCTCCAGAGACATAGTTGTAGCTTCATCTGGTTCAAATTTTGTAAAATTCAAGTGATTTTTGGTAGGATTTTCACAATTTTTAACGGGAACTATAAAACATAGAAAGTTTTTAACCACTTAACCACACATGCATCACTATCTGATAAGTTGATTAATCACTTCCCAGTGAGTGCGTTCCATTGTTGTTCTTGGTAGCATTACACAACTGCTCTTCATCATTTGACTAAATTGAATTATTTAAGGCATATCTCTAGCAGTTTAGTTACTCTGTGAGAAATCTAGTATCGTATATAATCACTTTGTGTCCAAGCCACTTTCAGCTCGCGACTCAGTAATAGTTTGTTATTAACTTCTGTTAGCCTTTAGCTTATCTTAGCTTAGCATTAGCATGGCATCTACGTCCTCCACTTTCCCCCCTCTGTTCTGCTCAATGTGCCATATGTTCAGTGAGAATCCTGCCTCCTTTAGTGATGATAGCAGTAGGTGTGTGAAGTGTAGTTTGTTTTTAGTTTTGGAGGCCAGGTTAGAGCAGTTAGAAGCGCGGCTCCGCACAGTGGAGGCTGAGGCTAAGCCAGCTAGCCAGGTAGCTACAGGGACTGCGCTAGCAGTAGCAGGAGCGCTAGCCAGACTAGCCCCCCAGTGCCTCCACAGCAGCCGGGGGACAAGCAGAACGGCTTTGTAACAGTAAGAAGGAAGCATAGCGCTAAACACAAACACTTAGACCACCCAAAGCTTCCCGTCTGGAATAGGTTTTCTCTCCTCAGCGACACACCGCTGAACCATCAACTCTGGTGATGGGGAGCTCGATAGTTAGAGACGTGAAGCTGCCAGCGGCTACGGTTAGGTGTTTTCCGGGTTAGGATTTTAGCCCAGAGTAGGACCAGGTTCCGTCGAATCGTGATTCACGTTGGCGGTAACGACGCCCGGCGGAGACAATCAGAGGTGCTCAGATTGAACGTAGGGTCGGTGTGCAAACTTGCTAAGTCGATGTCGGACACCGTAATATTCTCTGGTCTCCTGCCCAATTTGACCAATGATGAAATGTACAGCCGCTTTTCATCATTCAACCGCTGGTTATCTAGATGGTGCCCAGAAAACGGCATAGGCTTTACTGATAATTGGCGAGCGTTTTGGGGAAAGCCCGGTCTCTTACGGAGAGACGGCATTCATCCCACGTTGGATGGAGCCGCACTGCTGAGTAGAAATATGGCTGATAGCATTAGTCGTCCAACCTGACGAACCAGAGGTGGGACCCGGGCACAGAGCAGTAGTTTAAAACACTTCTCTGAGCTTCCTTACGAGCTGGGACAAACCCAGTATAAAGGTATTTTAGCAGAGCAAATAGAGACTGCCCCCGCCTAAACACTAACTCCAACAGCAAAAGACAAATAAGAGGAGTGAGAGCCACAAATTTAATAAAAATAACTACTTATAGACCTATTCATAATATCAATAATAATCAAAACAATGACATAATTAAATGTGGATTACTAAACATTAGGTCCATTTCCTCTAAATCCCTGTTAGTGAATGAATTAATGAATGATAATAAACTTAACCTACTGGCCTTAACAGAAACCTGGCTACAACAGGATGATTATGTGAGACTTAATGAAGCTCCTCCCCCAAGTCATGTAAACTTTCAGACAGCGAGGAGCACAGGCGGAGGCGGGGGAGTGGCAGTAATATCACAGTCTAGTTTACTTCTTAGCCCCAAATCTAAACACACACATAATTCCTTTGAAAGCATCATACTGACTATAAATCACCCAAACTGTAAGAAACAAGAAACAGTTATGTTTATAATCATCTACCGCCTCCTGGTCACTATTCCAAATGTTTAATTGTGTTCTCTGACTTTCTATCCAGTATAGTTTTAGGCCATTCCTGTTTCTGTCCTCACACTTGATTCAACAATGTTTAACTTAACTTCAGCAAAGTTTAACAAAGGAAGCTTGGAGGACTGTGTCTCTTTACTCTCTCACGAATCAAAACAGGACAGGACCAGCTGGCCCCAGAAAGATACTTCATTTATGACCAACAGCACATCGTGTGACCCAGGTCACCTTAACCCAAATGTGTTATGGCCTTGCTTTGTCCCCGTCCTTCAGTGTCTCTAGGTTAAACCTGGTCAGGACCGGGTCCGAGCCGGGATCTCGGTCAGGGCCGGGTCCGAGCCGGGATCCTGGTCTGGACCTGGCTGGAGGATTATTGTGCCTGTTTGTCTCGAGTTTATTTCAGGTTATAAAATATGTGACAGTTTTTCCTGTAGTAATCTCTCCACATTTGTGAGTTTGTAGTATTCATTTGTGTGTTCATCACAGTTTCCTGTGGCCTCCTAATTTAGTTCAGTTCCAGCATAATTCACTGATTATTTCCTAGAACAGTGTGGAGTTGATAAAATGTCCTGTAATGGAAGACTTTTGTTATTGTTGTTATTTTGTATTTTGTTTATTAACATAATAAGTGACAGAGCTGAAGGTATTTATCAAAGTCTTGTCGGCCAAGACCTTATCTTTCAGACATAGTTTTCAGACATGGAGTTTTTTGATCATTAAAAATGTATTTTCTATCAAGTTAAAGTTTTTTTGGTATGAAATGTGTGGCAGGAGATCTTTGAGTGCCTTTTAGTAACAGCGTGGCCTGGTCAGAGCCTGTTTTTCTACAGGATTTGATGTTGGATGTTGCCTTCACTGTGTGTTGTGTGCTTGGTGTGTGAGTGTTTTGTCTTCTGTGTTGTGTGTTTTTGCTGACTGCAGACCAGTTTCCTTACTGGGACAATAAACAACCTACTTACTTTTAAAGTCAATAAGCTCCTGATGATCCTTTAACAGAACACAGTGACCTCTTGTTTTTCAGTTAGAGCCGGCTCAGAATGAGGATAATGTACTGGCCACATTAATCCATGACTTTCTTAGATTAAATAGTTTCTCTAGGTCTAACCAAGTATTTATTGCGACTGTGACCCACTGAGTGTGAACGGCGTACTGTCTGCAGTCAGGTTCTGGAATGGTTTGTTTAACCCTCAGCCCTCCTGGATACTTTTAGGGGTTTTCAAATGTATTTTTTGCTCTCATTTTGGCATTTCTTATGCTAGAGTGATGATATTTGACAAAGATGTTCAATAATAACTGAATTTTAGATTTTCAGAGTCACAACTAAAAAAAAAAAAAAGAATCTTCAACTGCCTGGGCAAAAAACTCCCTCTTCCTCTTAAAGCCCTTTAAAGCTGGAGTATTCAACTTTTTTTTCTCATAAGTTGTAAATTCTGTTTCCTCCCCAGAAAGTTTATTGTAAAAGCAGAACTTTATGAAAAAACTAGACCTCTACACACAGTCTTCATCTAATTATTAAACATTTAACTTTTCAGTCTTGTAAGAAAGAGCCATGTGAGTCACTATATGACTCTTTGGGATGAGAGCTGATTGGCTGTGCAGACGGTGCTAAGCCTTCTTCACTTTTGTGTCTGAAAAACCTGTTCTAAAGCTGTGCTCGTGGCCAAAAATCCATGCATGTGAAAACTAGTGATGTGCCAAAGGGTTTGTGAGAGCGAGGGATGAATTAGAAAGGTTTAAATACCTACTTCCTTTTTTCACAGTTTGAAAATGAGGTAACCCAGCTTTAAGTCCCATTGACTCCCATTAAAATCCCTTATTCTCCCTCTGCTGCCGTTCCAATACAGAAATGTTAAATCCTGTTAATTCCTCTGTAACTCTGTCAGTCAGAGGCTAAACAATACACAAACAAAAACATCACCACCACATCCACCATTTTCTCAGTGCATTGTGGGAAATAATTCCTTATAATTCCATTGGATAACAGTGAGTGTAGCCCCGCCCCTTAGGGCTTTAAGAGGAAGAAGCTGAGTTTAGACCAAAGTAAAAATGGATTAAATCTGTTTTAGGACTAATCAGAGACCTATCAGGACTGGGAATCCCTGCACAAACAAAAACACATTGTGTATCTTTAAATAGTAAATAATTCATGTTTTTTGTATTTATTTATTATTTTTACAGATGTGGAATTGTGTGAACAAACTGCATTTAGAGTTAAAAATATGAAAATGAATTCACTTTTGCTCTGTATGATGAGGACAATGACAGGAGTTAATGATCAAAAAACAACAAAAAAGTTTTCTTAATTTTTTATTTTTATTTATTTATTTTTTTAGAGCCTGAGGGTAAACAAAAACAACTCCATGGCCTTCCATTTTGCTCCATAATCACTGTTGCACCAATCAATCAAAATAAATCAATCTTTATTTCTGTAGCACCTCACAACAACCACAGTTGACCAAAGCACTGCACAACATTAAAAACAAGATAATTATGTTCATGTTTTTAGTGAGTGGTAGAGCATGAGCGCTCTCACGCTGCTGTAGCGTAGTCTTTAAGACGTGGGGAGGGCGTTAAATGGGGTTAAAGTTCAAACTCACACTAGATTTCAAAAAGGAGATAACACGCTAGGATTTCAAGCGTCAGGGTTTGGGTTAAATGTTCTCAGTTTTTTCTCTGAGTGGCCTCATTTGCAAAAATTGTTACAAAAGTTGCTGCAGATCTTGATTTTATAAAAACCTTAAAACTGTCTTGGCTGTGTCCCACAATGTTTCTGGGTTTACACTGCCATCATCTTTGTTCTATAAATATATTTTCTATGCCTAGATCCTAAATTCTCCTCCTAATCCATCTCTCAATGTTTGTAAGTCTTCTTATTTTTTTACTTGGGTTTTTATTTAAGTTTTTAAAGACAAAATACAAATCAAAGAAAATACCAACGTCTGTATCTAACACAGTGATCTGTGTCTGGGAGAACATCATCATACACAGGGGCGTAACATCAGGCAGTGCAGCCAGTGCAGCTGCAGTGGGGCCCCGGAGGTTTAGGGGCCCCTGAGAGCTCTTGTAGGCTACATCTCCTGTCACATCTGTGTTTGAAATATTCATAATAATTCATAAAATAAAAGAGCAACACATGACTCTCCTATAGAATAAAGGTTTTGCCATAAATTTAAATAGAATTCATGAACTTATTACAAATTGTAAGAACAGGATATATACATGTTTATATTCTGTCTAAAAAAAAGATTTAAAACAAAAATGTAAAAAAAAAAATTGTAAAATTGGAGGAATTTTCTTTGATTTTCTTTCTCGGCCTTTCGTTTTCACGTTTCCCAATAAGAAAACAAAAAACGAAAACAAGCCCTTATCCAATTACTATTTTATATTAGGCTACTATACATCAAAACTCAAAAAACAAAAAATGAAAACCCTGAGTGCTGTATTTTAAATTTTTTCTGATTTGTTTGACCTCAAAGTGTGCCTTGCTCATCTGGACCCAGGCAGCAGAGCTTTGTGCGCAGCTGCAGACAGGTGAGGGGCGGGGCTCCTGTCACAGCTGCAGACAGGTGAGGGGCGGGGCTCCTGTCACAGCCGCAGACAGGTGAGGGGCGGGGCTCCTGTCACAGCCGCAGACAGGTGAGGGGCGGTGCCAGGCACGTGCAGAGAGGGGGGGCGGAGGGGGCTTGAGCACCTTCCCCTTTTGCCCCTTGCCTCCAAGTGCCCTTTTGGTTCTTGGTCTTTTTTTTTTTTTTTTTTTGTGTGGCTTTAAGCCCTCATGTGGCTCTTCATAAGAGCATTTATTCATTCATTAATTATTAATAATTTGAAATAAATGACATCACACGGCCGCCAGTACCTCGTGACCTTTAACCTTTTGCCTCCGTGAGTTGCGCAGCTGAAAACAGAGGAAAAGAGCGAACTGCGGAGCCAATAAAGAGGGCTGTTATCATTTTTTTTGGTCCCGATTCCAGAACTTAAACCCAGTATAATCACTGGGAATGAAAGAACGGTCAGTGAGCTGTTTGTGTCGCGTGATTTGTAAGAAAAAGCCATTTTTATTCATTATTTCATTTATTTCTCTGTCTCCTGTGTCGTCAGCTGTGAGAACGATCGGAGACGATGAGCGGCGACTTGAAGCAGCGCGTTTGAAAGTGAAAGAAAAGTGGCGCTGGTTGCGTGGATGCGGCCGACCTCTGCCCCACAGTTCCCTGTGGTGCAGTCTGAAGGCACATTATCTGTTCACAGCTGAAATCCACTCACATTTGGTGTTTTGGTCGTGTGGATGTCGAGCCCTGGTTACTGCGCCAGAAACTAGGTCACTGAGAAAAGTTCCATGTTGTCATAGACAAGTGCGATTAACTGCGTTCATTTTTTTTTAAGGCATTAGTTTCTCTGTAATTAATTAATTGTGATTAATGCGTTAAAGTCCCAGCCCTACTGTGAACATAAATTTATTTGATCATAGTTCATAAATTCTCATGCACAACATTGCTTTGGATGATGTCTGAAGAGATTTGATAAGAAAATTTTGAATTTGACTTGAATTTTGATAACAAGAATGTTGGTTTTGCAGTGTGAACTGTTTTACAGAGGAATTTGATAAAATTATTATTCAAAAACAGTATCCTCACTAAACTTGAGAAATACCCTCTAGTAAAATGTCAAATAGTCAAAATAATGTTTAGTCAAAGTAATTAGTAGTTGGATTTTGTATTTTTCCTATTTTTTTTTTTTTTTTTATGTAAACACTGTCTTTTTACCCTTAATTCTAAAATGAAAGGGAAAAAATGTGTCAATGCGTTGGTCTGAAGTAAGAATAAATGTGGAACACAAACTTATTTGACATTTTATACTATTTGCATTAAATAACAGGCAAACAAATTGGGGTCACTCTGACCCCGAGGACAAGGCGTGTAAGTGTAACAGGAGGACAATACGAGGGATAAGTTCATGGAAAATGTCTCCTGAAGGTAATGTGACATTGCTTCATACCAAAAGTGATGCCATGAGTGAATGGAACCACTGTATGTACTCGAGGGACACTGGTTTGGTTCAGTAATAAGAGCGTTAAAGGAAAAGAAAATGGTAAAGCTTTTTTTTTTTCTTTAATTAAGCAGGGGAGGTGTGGCCCCCAGAACTTATTTGACATAAAATGTACCCCATACAATTTTCATCTTATTAAGGTTCTACATTTCTGGTTATTATTCTTGTATTGTTACTCCATGCTTTGTGGCCCTCACACTTAGACAGTAAATCACCTGGTAAATGAATGAGTGGGTTCACAGTGCAGTACATGTGTTACGCCAATAGATGGCAGTAAAGGCGCAGATGTTAGACTGACAACAAGGTCCTTACGCAGAAGCAGCTCAGTTCAGTGTAAGCTGTGTGTACAGTCAGTCCAGTGAAGCCATTACTCATGAAAGCTGTTTTAATTGTTTTACAGAATAAAACAAACTGTTGCACACTGCCCTTGTCCCTCGTCACCTGTGTAACTCTACTACTGTATGGAGCTATATTTGTTTCAATAAAATGAACTGATGCAAAACTAAAATGAATTGATGCAACAATAAATTCAATTCAATTCAGTTTTATTTGTGTGTCCCAGTATCACAACAAAAGTCGCCTCAAACGGCTTCACAAACAGTTAAACAAACATCAACACACAATCAACACAAACAATAACTACACTAAAACTCCTAAAAAACAGCTGTGGGAACAAAAGAAGAAACCTTCTGGTGCCCAACTGAAGGAGAGATCCTCTCCCAGGACGGACAGCAACCTGTGTCAGGAGTTAGTCCATTACTCATCTATAGGATCATAGTTCACTCTGTAAGGATTCATCCAGACAGGGGAGTGGGTGAGGGAGATCTGGGAAATCCTTAGAGGTGAGGTTGAGGGCCCACAGGTCGGGACAGGAGCACAGATGGGGTCAGCTAAGATCCAATCGTCACTGGGACATCTGCCAGCAGCCAGGCATCTGAAACAGTCCCCACTCCCCCAGAGGGGAGCGGGACAGAGGGACAACCTGTGAACAGCTATGAACTGATTAAAGATATAGAATATTAGATTATATTAATGACAGTGATAGAAGAGGAGCAGCAGATGAAACCAGAGGTCAGAGGTCAGTGCACCATACTTCCCCCAGCTTCTAGCTCCTAGAGCAGCTTAGCTTCAGCTGTGGAGTTAACCCTGTTCCTGGCCTGACCATAAGCTTTCTCACAGAGGAACGTTTTAACCTAACCTTAAATGTAGAGACTGTGTCTGCCTCTAACATGAGCTGGAAGCTGATTCCATAAAACAGGAGCTTGGTAACTAAAGGCTCTACCTCCAACTGTACTTTTAGAAACCCTGGGAACCACTAATAGCCCTGCATTTTGTGAGCGCAGTACTCTGCTTGGTTGGTATGGCTCTATAACATCATTAATGTAGGATGGGGCCGTACCATTTACAGCCTTGTAAGTCTCCTTACAAAGAGACTAACACATTTGGGTTAAGGTGACCTGGGTCACACGATGTGCTGTTGGTCATAAATGAAGTATCTTTCTGGGGCCAGCTGGTCCTGTCCTGTTTTGATTCGTGAGAGAGTAAAGAGACACAGTCCTCCAAGCTTCCTTTGTTAAACTTTGCTGAAGTTAAGTTAAACATTGTTGAATCAAGTGTGAGGACAGAAACAGGAATGGCCTAAAACTTTAAATAATAATAATAATTTCAATCCACCACTGTTTTCCCAATAAAGCAAGCAGAATCTTTCCAGTCTCTATGTGTTATTAGTTTCAAATGTATAAGCTCTCTGTTGTAGCCTGGAGCTTTTTACCCTTATTCTTTAACACATGACACATGACCACAAATGCAACACAGCTCAAAATCTTTGTATTGATAGAACCACTAGGCAGTGTCCGCACCCCACAAAGCAGCGCCCACAACTCCACAGCACAATGAACACATCCAGAAGCCAATATAGTCCCAGCTTTTGCCACAACTATCAACTACTAGTCACAATAAAATCCAATAAAACAACACAATATAACCAGACTTTTCACCAATACTAGGATACTCAACCCAACACACCTGCTGTCGCACTGTAAGCTCACAGTTTTTCACCTTACACACTAAAAAATGCTGTATTAAAAATAACCCAGATTGGGTTGTTTTGAACCCAGCTGCTGGGTAACTACTGAGATAACACAACGCTGGGTTATTTTGACCCAATGATATGGGTTATTATTTTAACCTGCAGGCTGGGTTATATGTTCTACCCAATACTGGGTTATATTCAACTACTGTGCTGTGTTATTTTGACCCATATGATTAGTTAAATACTTATAATGAACACCACAGTATTCAGTTAGAAAACATTTATTTTCACAAAACCAATGAAACAAAAAGAACTGTTCTGGATTTAAAACAGGTCACAACATCATCAGCAGTATAATATTAATTCATCAGTAAAAAAGTCCATCAGATATCTCACATAAAGTCCTCCTTTACTTTCCACTCGCTGTAACTCTGTTAAATGACAGATGCTTGAGAGCTGCTCTGGTCCTTGTCCCAGAGTCAGGAGGCAGGACTCTGGTGTGGACTTCAGCTGGGGCTGGACGTCCCACTGTGGGGGAAAAGGAGAAAGAGAGAGAAAAAAAATTTAATTCCTAATTAAGCCCCTGCTAAAAATATGTATGGTGACACTTTCTCTAACAGGGACACCAGTTTTTCCACAAACTACAAGTGCAATAAATATACTTTTATATTAAATAATGCAATTAAAATTTTTAACCGCGATTATTCTGAGTCTTGCTATAAAATTCAATTACTAATGTATTGGGGCTCTTCCAGCTCCTAAATGGCTCTTTATTTGATAACTTGTAGCTTTTACCATTCAGCCAATATGTGCAGTTTTGACTTGGTTGCCTATAATAGCACCATGCTTGACACCCAAATAATAATAATAATGATAATACAAAAAAAATCCCATGCAATGCAATGCAATGAAATTAGAAGCAACGCCTTTGTCAGTGCAAAAAATAATAAAATTAAATAACATTTTATCAGGCCAGAAAAGTTCCTCTGCAGCTGAAAAGAGTCAAGAGCAGAATTAGGTCCTCAGGAGATAAACAGAGAGTAGGTCTGAGAATAAGGATAAGCATGGAGCTCATGGAGAGAGAGGAAGAGACCATGGGCCACATTTATCAAAGGTTTGTGTGCACGCTAAATGAAAAAGACGAGCTAAAAATGGAGCAAACCCAGGCGCAGCTGAGATTTGCGTCTCTCACAGGAGAAAATTCAGCGCGGCGCAGATTTTGCTCCTGTGATTCTATGAATCTGTAAAACAAGGCGTTCTTGCCAAAACGCGCAAAATTCAAGGCATGGAAAATGCAAATGAAGTCACTTTACAGTCGCTGTTTGATTTATCAGAGTACGGAGCTAAATCTGTGTGAAAATTGAGTACGTTGGAGAAGCAGGTGCAAAAGTTTTGCGGAGGTAAGAGTGCAGCTTTTTAGTGCACTTTTTATTTATATTTTCTATTAAAGATTTGCATAATCCGTGCTTGTGTGGTATATTAGTATGAAAATGTTTCATAAATAAAGATGGATTAAACCACATTAGGCCATACACCTTCTGATAACAAATGCAGGGACACAGACACTAACACTGGACTGATTCTAATCCAAAGTTGATTCCATCAATTTTGAGATTAGTACTTTCCTTCAAAGAGGAACTAATTTAATTGAATTGCCTTTATGTCATTTTAATTCTGATCACTATAACGACGCACACTCATAACTAATAATGATAATATTAATTATACAATTTCAAATTGCTCTAATTTAGGTAAGAAAAATAACATCTGAATTACTTAAACAGGTAAGGCCATAACACATTTGGGTTAAGGTGACCTGGGTCACACGATGTGCTGTTGGTCATAAATGAAGTATCTTTCTGGGGCCAGCTGGTCCTGTCCTGTTTTGATTCGTGAGAGAGTAAAGAGACACAGTCCTCCAAGCTTCCTTTGTTAAACTTTGCTGAAGTTAAGTTAAACATTGTTGAATCAAGTGTGAGGACAGAAACAGGAATGGCCTAAAACTATACTGGATAGAAAGTCAGAGAACACAATTAAACATTTGGAATAGTGACCAGGAGCTGGTAGATGATTATAAACATAACTGTTTCTTGTTTCTTACAGTTTGGGTGATTTATAGTCAGTATGATGCTTTCAAAGGAATTATGTGTGTGTTTAGATTTGGGGCTAAGAAGTAAACTAGACTGTGATATTACTGCCACTCCCCCGCCTCCGCCTGTGCTCCTCGCTGTCTGAAAGTTTACATGACCTGGGGGAGGAGCTTCATTAAGTCTCACATAATCATCCTGTTGTAGCCAGGTTTCTGTTAAGGCCAGTAGGTTAAGTTTATTATCATTCATTAATTCATTCACTAACAGGGATTTAGAGGAAATGGACCTAATGTTTAGTAATCCACATTTAATTATGTCATTGTTTTGATTATTATTGATATCATGAATAGGTCTATAAGTAGTTATTTTTATTAAATTTGTGGCTCTCACTCCTCTTATTTGTCTTTTGCTGTTGGAGTTAGTGTTTAGGCGGGGGCAGTCTCTATTTGCTCTGCTAAAATACCTTTATACTGGGTTTGTCCCAGCTCGTAAGGAAGCTCAGAGAAGTGTTTTAAACTACTGCTCTGTGCCCGGGTCCCACCTCTGGTTCGTCAGGTTGGACGACTAATGCTATCAGCCATATTTCTACTCAGCAGTGCGGCTCCATCCAACGTGGGATGAATGCCGTCTCTCCGTAAGAGACCGGGCTTTCCCCAAAACGCTCGCCAATTATCAATAAAGCCTATGCCGTTTTCTGGGCACCATCTAGATAACCAGCGGTTGAATGATGAAGAGCGGCTGTACATTTCATCATTGGTCAAATTGGGCAGGAGACCAGAGAATATTACGGTGTCCGACATCGACTTAGCAAGTTTGCACACCGACCCTACGTTCAATCTGAGCACCTCTGATTGTCTCTGCCGGGCGTCGTTACCGCCAACGTGAATCACGATTCGACAGAACCTAGTCCTACTCTGGGCTAAAAGCCTAACCCGAAAAACACCTAACCGTAGCCGCTGGCAGCTTCACGTCTCTAACTATCGAGCTCCCAATCACCAGAGTTGATGGTTCAGCGGTGTGTCGCTAAGGAGAGAAAACCTATTCCAGACGGGAAGCTTTGGGTGGTCTAAGTGTTTGTGTTTAGCGCTATGCTTCCTTCTTACTGTTACAAAGCCGTTGTGCTTGTCCCCCAGCTGCTGTGGAGGCACTGGGGGGCTAGTCTGGCTAGCGCTCCTGCTACTGCTAGCGCAGTCCCTGTAGCTACCTGGCTAGCTGGCTTAGCCTCAGCCTCCACTGTGCGGAGCCGCGCTTCTAACTGCTCTAACCTGGCCTCCAAAACTAAAAACAAACTACACTTCACACACCTGCTGCTATCATCACTAAAGGAGGCAGGATTCTCACTGAACATATGGCACATTGAGCAGAACAGAGGGGGGAAAGTGGAGGACGTAGACGCCATGCTAATGCTAAGCTAAGATAAGCTAAAGGCTAACAGAAGTTAATAACAATCTATTACTGAGTCGCGAGCTGAAAGTGGCTTGGACACAAAGTGATTATATACGATACTAGATTTCTCACAGAGTAACTAAACTGCTAGAGATATGTCTTAAATAATTCAATTTAGTCAAATGATGAAGAGCAGTTGTGTAAGCTACCAAGAACAACAATGGAATGCACTCACTGGGAAGTGATTAATCAACTTATCAGATAGTGATGCATGTGTGGTAAAGTGGTTAAAAACTTTCTATTTTATAGTTCTCACAGTCCCAGTGATAACAGTGAAACAGTGATAGAGGAAGGGAATTTTGTGGCCAAATACCAAAACATGTTGTATGTAGAGCCCGACCGATATTGATTTTTTGAGGCCGATGCCGATACTAATATTAAGTAACAAAAAAATACTGATATCCGATACATCGGCCTATACATTATACATTAGGAAAAAGTATTTTAAAGCATTTTTTTTCCCGCTCTTTTTTACATGAATATGGCGTGGCCACTTTATTAGACTAAACTTATTTTTAAAATGTTGTAGAAAGCTGCTTATTGTTCTTTATGCTGATTGTTATTTAGGTTGAAGTGGGCATTGGTGTGAGAAGTATTATTATATATTTTATGTATTATATTTATTTATTTATTTATTTATTTATTCATTTTATCTTTAACTAAATTTGTTTAACTTGAATTTCATTTAAACTTGCCGTGCAAGGAGAGAATGGGGAGAACTACCAAATGCATTTTGAATTTTTGTTCTATGAGGTTTTATGGAGAAGAAATGAGCAAAATATTTTTACTGCCATTTTGAGCTTTTCAGGCCATGAGAAGGTGATTTGGGCTGTTTCCTGAACTGCAGAGTAAGCACCAAACTGCTGGCGCTAACACTCTGAGTTAGCGCCAGAGGAACTCTCCTCCGACCTTGAGAGAGCAAGCCACCCTTTTCCGGTCGAGAACCATGGCCTCAGACTCGGATGAGCTGATTTTCATCCCAGCTGCTTCACACTCGGCTGCAAACCACCTCAGTGAACACTGAAGGTCCTGGTTCAAGGAAGCCAACAGGACATCATCATCTGCAAAAAGCAGAGATGAGATGCTGTGGTCCCCAAACCAGACTCCCTCTGGCCCCTGGCTGTGCGTAGAAATTCTGTTCATAAAAATAATGAACAGAACCGGTGACAAAGAGCAGCCCTGCCAGAGTCCAACATGCACTGGGACACGTCCGGCTTACTGCCGGCAATGTAAACAAAACTCCTGCTCCGGTTTTATAGAGACCCGACAGGCTTTAGCAGAGAGCCTCGGACCCCATACTCCCAGAGCACCACCACAGGACACCACGAGGTACACGGTCAAACGGTTTCTCCAGATTCACAAACTCCCATGAACCCTCGAGCACCCGACAGAGGGTGTAGAGTTGATCCACTGTTCTGCGACCGGGATGAAAACAGCATTGTTCCTCCTGAATCCAGGTTCAACTATTGTCCACATTCTCCTCTCCAGCACCCTGGAATAGACGTTCCCAGGGAGGCTGAGAAGTATGATCTCCCTGAAGTTGGAACAAACCCTCTGTCTGGTCCCCCTTCTTGGAAAGAGGGACCACCACCCCGGTCTGCCAGTCCAGAGGCACTGTCCCCGACCGCCACGTGATGTTGCAGAGACGTGTCAACCAAGACAGCCCCACAAAATCCAGAGGATTGAGGTACTCAGGGCGGATCTCATCCACCCCTGAGCCTTGCCACTGGGGAGCTCTTTGACCACCTCGGTGACTTCAGTCTGGGTGATAGATGAGGCCACCACAAAGTCCCCAGCCTCTGCTTCCTCAACGGAAGGCATGTCAGTGGGATTAAGGAGATCCTCAAAGTATTCCTTCCACCACTCGACAACATCCCCAGTTGAGGCCAGCAGCTCCCCACCTCCACTGTAAACAGTGTTGGTGAAGGCTTCCCCCTCCTGAGGCAGCGGATGGTTTGCCAGAATTTCTTTGAGGCCTACCGATAGTCCTGCTCCATGGCCTCCAGTTTTTGCCTCCACAATCACTCGGGCTGAAACGTGATTGGCTTGCCAGTACCCGTCAACTGCCTCAGGAGTCCCACACGCCAGCCAGGCTCGATAGGGCTCCTTCTTTAGCCTGACGACATCCCTTACTTCCAGTGTCCACTGCCGGGTTCCTTATAGCCACAGCTCCGAACGGCCGCATCGACAATGGAGTCAAAGAACATGGTCCACTCAGACTCAATGTCCCCAACCTCCCTCGGGATCTGGTTGAAGCTCTCCCGGAAGTGTGAAGTGAAGACCCCCCCCCCCCCCTGACTGAGGGCTCACCCAAACTTTCCCAACAGACTCTCACAACACGTTTGGGCCTGCCGAGTCTGTGCGGCCTTCTCCTCCGTCAGCAGATCCAACTCACCATCAGGTGGTGATCAGTTGACAGCTCAGCCCCTCTCTTCACTCAAGTGTCCAAGACACACGGCCGAAGGTCAGATGACGACAACAAAGTCGATTATTGACCTCCGACCTAGGGTGTCCTGGTGCCACGTGCACTGATGGACACCCTTGTGCTTGAACATAGTGTTTGTTATGGACAAACTGTGACTTGCACAGAAGTCCACCAACAGAACACCATGCGGATTCACGTCTGGGAGACCGATCCTCCAAATCACACCCCTCCAGGTATCACTGTCACTGCCCATGTGAGCGTTGAAGTCCCCCAGTAGAATGATGGAGTCCCTGGTAGGAGCACTTTCTGCTCCTCGGCTCCTCCCGCAGATGGTAGGTCCATGGGAGCATAGCCCCACGTCGTCCTTTCGAGCTAAGTCTGGCCAGGCCCCGTGGGGAGAGACCCAGCCACCAGGCGCTCGCTTTTGAGCCCTAACCCCAGGCTTGGCTCCAGGGTGGGGCCCCGGCTGTGCCGTACTGGGTAACGTAACTGGACTAATTTTTTCTGTTTTCATAAAGGGCTTCTGAACCAGTCTTAGTCTAGGACCTGTTTGCCATGGGAGACCCTACCAGGGGCATTAAGCCCCGACAACATAGCTCCTAGGATCATTCGGGCCCTCAAACCCCTCCACCATGATAAGGTGGAGGTTTAAGGAGGGGTTATAATAATGGCAGCTGTTGGAATTAGTAGCAACTGTAGTATTAGTAGTAGTATGGTAGTAGTAGCATTGAATGTAGCAGTGAGGGTAGCAGTAGAAGCAACAGTAGTAGTAGTAACAGTAGTAGTGTTAGTATTAGTGGTAATAGCATCAGAAGAAGTAATAATGGCAATGGTCTTAGTAGCAGTAAGCACTTTTATGTAAACTTTACACTCATTACTTTTTTACTTTTACTTATGATATTTGTGTTGAATACTTTCACTTGTACTTCAGTAATAATATTTTGAAGTAGCGGTACTTTTACTTGAGTACAGATTTAAGTATTTCTCCCACTTCTGATATCTATTAGATTTTATTTAATCTTCCTGTACATTGCTCGTGTAAATGGAGGCCCGTCCCAGCAGGTTACCATTGAACTGGGCGGAGCGTTCCGGGGGTGAGGTCCAGCTCCACAGAGACACTCAGTCCCCTCGGGCCCTCCCCGCTCCCTCCCCCGTTTGTCCCGTCCCACGTGCTTCCTGTCAGGCTCAGTGCACAGCCCCGGCCCTATAAAAAGTTCACTCCAGCCCCAAGTCCCTCACTTTCATCAAGAACTCCAACAGGTAAGGACTTTTCAATGGATGATGCCACTAAACAACACTATTTTATACTTTTTAAATATTGTTAATTATATGTTTAAATACTAGGGCTCTGCATGCTAACTCTACAACTTTTAAACTTCTTATAGCATAGCATGTGACTGTGTATCCAAGACTTTTCTTTTAAAAATACACAAAACAAAAACAACATATATTATAATTAAAATACGTAAGAGTGTGGGCTTCGTCTTTAATTTGGCCCGAGTCCCAAAGATGGTGTAGGGCCTTTTTCCTGAAGTGCACGACTTGCACCAAAACAGAGCACGAAGCGTTCATCATTGATCAAACACTAATAGCCACAGTCATGAGGTCATGCTGGATCCGGTGATATAGGTGTGTGTGCATTTGTAATTGTTCAGACTAAAAATAGGACAATGGGCACCAAACGCGTTGGACCCCGCGAGTGCATTACTTGGCGCGAGTACTTTCTAAATACATTTATATTGTTATAAGAAAAAAATGTTGAATTGAAATTATTCCGTTTTTTAATCTTATTATTAATATTAGGCCCGAGCGCCAGGAATGGCGAGGGCCTATAGTGACTGTTCATGTTCAGCGAAGTGCACTGCCCCAAAGTGCGCAAAGTGCACGTAAACAAAGTCATCATTTACCAAACTCTCATATACACACTCACGGCATCAGGTACTCTCCGGTGATACAGGAATGTGCCACGAATGCAGCATATTTGTAATTGTTCCAACTAAAACAAAGACAAAAAGAAACAGGTCAATGACGAGCGCAACAGGGATTGAACTTCTTCCCCTCGTACTTTAACAAACTCGTCCCAGTGACACCAAAATCGCTCCACCTCACTCAGACAAGTGGGACATAAAAAGTTGTTGAAGGTTGTGTAGAATATTAGATACAGCCAATATGTGCAGTTTGACTTGGTTGCTTTTTTTTTTTTTTTTTTTTTTTCTCTTCCTGCTTCTGTACAGTGCAGACGTGTCTTCTCACTGCTCCCACTCTGTCTAGTGCTTGTTTCTTTTTTTTGTCTTGTCAAACTTTTTTTTGACCCCTGTTTTGCTGTGTTCCTGAAAATACTCAAAATGGAATTGATTAACTGGTCACTCAGCGCTATTGACAACTTTTTCTCCCTAAGAGAGGTACCGGGGAACCTCTCTTCCCGGACGGGACTTTCAGTGCACCTGGCGCCTGGACCAGCTGGCAATGTCGAGTGCCTGGAAGTCCGGTCCGTGGAGGATGTGGATTTATTCATATTTGGAATTTTGATAGCAGGGTTCCTATTTTTGGCCCTGGGACTGCCCTGACCTATCGGAAGATTTGTAAGACAGCTGCCAGCAAATTCACCCAGCTGCTGTCTGTGGAAATTAAAGGGTGCTTCGGGGATGTGAGCGACTGAAAGTATTACATCAGAGAGTGGCACAGACTGAGGACTGTCCCGGGACATCTCAGCCCAGACTGAGGACTGTCCCGGGACGTCTCAGCCCAGACCGAGGACTGTCCCGGGACATCTCAGCCCAGACTGAGGACTGTCCCGGGACATCTCAGCCCAGACCGAGGACTGTCCCGGGACGTCTCAGCCCAGTGGAGGAGACTGGACACCATCGGGGGTCAGACTGGTGAACTGTTACTGGACTGACCATGAAGCAAAGTTACTCCATCAACCGGACGTACGCCAGCGACGCTGAGGTCCAGAACTGATTGATTAATTATGATCCGGACAAATTAACTGAAGATCAGGCTAAAATGGTTTAAAATTGATTAACCCCCCCTACCCCCACCCCCACCTTGTCCATGGATGTCTCCCTCGGCAGGAGGTCAGCTCACAGCTGGGTCCACTTATCTCTTCCTGCGCACCACCATATCTCCCTTCAAGGACAAGCCACAGAACTGAACTGTAAACATCTGAGTGGTGGCTCTGATTCTCACAACATAAGCTCAGACTCTTACTGCACCATACTCACCCCTCCCCATCCCAGCCCCCTCTCCATCCGTCTGCTCTTCTCTCTTCTCTCTCTCTCCTCACCCAAGTCCAAACGAAAATTCCATCACGTGACCACGTGTACTGTGTCTTGTTATGTTATATTACTGTTGTGTTCTGTATGTATGCTTTGCAAACTGTATTTAACTTTCTGGAGAGCGAGTGGCGGCGCTCGTAAAAGTAGCTGCGGCCGGAGGCTTGCTCCAAATTCTTGCAATTTCCCCACTGTGGGACTAATAAAGGTATTCTTACTTACTTACTAGAAAAGCACTATATAAGACTAATGCATTATTATTATTATTATTATTATTATTATTATTATTATTATTATTATTATTAATAATAATAATAATAATAATAATAATAATAATAATAATAATAATATTACAGTACAACAGAGAGTAGAGAGAGAAAGCAGCTTTTGACAGCAGTTTTAAAGTGAACACTAGTCTCACTGTGTCATTCATTAGAGGCCACTGTAGCAGCCCTGATAAAAATCTGTGACATTTGGCCCTAAGATGCTTTGGGACGTCCCGAGAAGCAGCTCAGAGCGTCCACAACCATCTTTTACCAGTGTGGGCATCTTACACTGCAGTTCATAGGAAACATCCAAAATCTCTTTATCTTGGCCTGAAAAACTCAAAACGACAATAAAAAGATTTTGCTCATTTCTCTGGAACAGAACCTCGTAGAACAAAAAATCCAAAAACATTTTGTAGCTCTCCCCAAGCTCTACCTGCACAAAGTGTGTGAGTGAGATGGACTTAACTGTTTTTCACAAAAAACTCATCTTTAACTGTTACTGTCACTATAAACATTACTAAAACAAATGGCTTTATTATATTAATTTCTTTCATAAAATTAAGAAAATCGGCAGTATTTATCGGCCATCAGAATTTTAAAAATCAGTATCGACATCGGCCATAGAAAAACTCATATCGGTCGATCTTTAGGCCTCACTGCTGTAAAATGTAATGTCAAATGTAATTTTAGCTGTGTTTGTTTTTAAGTATTGATTTGTTGAAGCCTAAGTAAACAGTATCATTTCTGGGTAAAAGAAATACAGAGAAGTTGAAATGTTGTAACTTGCAAAACGAGAAGAGTATGATAGAACTTAAATATAAAATGTCCAGTAGTAACAATAGTAGTAGTGCATGTATGTACACAGTTGGCATAACAAGGTTTGTCTTGTCTGTCCGCAGACTGCCATCATGAAGTTTGTGGCTCTTGCTCTTCTGCTCGCCGTTGGTAAGTGTTTCAAAGCAGCTTCATTTTTCATACAGTTTCATACTCATTTAAAGGTGCAATGTGTTGTTTTTGACGCCCTCTGGTGGTAATATTAAAAACTGCAAATCCACACCTCACACTGCTGACTGCTCTGTTCTATCTAGGCAACTAGATACAGAAATTAGTGTCTTTTTCTACCAGTTTAACATTGTTTTTGAGTGTTATTTATGTCATTATAGACTCAAATTATTGCTATGAATTGTGTTTAATTTTGTATTTTTCTTTTTGCTCCTAGGTTCCCAGGCTGCCTCTCTGCAGGCCAATGCCCACTCACAGCTGGACGATGCCCAGGACGCCGGCGAGGACAGTGTAGAGAACATCACCTGGCAAGTTGACGATCAAGACACCGAGTCAGTATTTAACATAACACAATATATTATACATAATATAATGTGTTGATGAATATAGTAAGACTGTATATCATCAAGAAAATGGGCCAGTAATTTAAATTTAGTCAATAGCAGGTAAAGTAAAGTAGTAGTGGTAGTAGCAGGGTAGTAATTAGTAGTAAGTATTAGTAGTAGTAGTATTAGCAGCTGTACGTTAGTAGTAGCAGTAGTAGTTGCAATACCTGATCAGGTCTCTTCATGGGGAATGGCAGTTCATTATTTTGTCACGTTGTAAAAGTAGTATTAGTACTGATGGCAACCACAGCTCAGCCACAGAGGCTCACAGGCCAGTATGCTCTTTGTGCCTGTCCCAAGCCTGGATTAATTGGAGGGATTACATCATAAAGGTCATATGGCGTTAAACCTATGCCAAATCAATACTTGAATCACTGCACACTAGCAGGCAGATGTGGCGAGTTAGTCAGTTAGTGGCAGTCACAGTAGTAGGAGTAGAGGTAGAAGTTCCTGGTTGATTCTTTGTTTTTTTACTGCTGACTAAAATGTAGTAATTGTATATTTACTTGAGATACAAGTTGTACTTGTAGCAGTAATAGTAGCAGGTTACTATACTTCTGTGTGGGTTGAACTGGTTGGTTTTGTTTGTGCCATTCACTAAACTGTAGTAATTGTACATTTACAGGAACAGCATCATCACCGACGGCGCTGAGGCCACCAACGCTGAAGACGTCCAAAAGCTGCGCACCTCCTTCATCAAAGACCTGAGTATGGAGACGCCGGGAATCCCAATCATCCCTCTCCCCGGAGACTTCTCCTGGTGGAACCAGATGTTTCCAGGTGAACCGGAAGACATAGACAAAGATCTGAGTATGGAGACGCCATACAGCAGTGGTCCCCATCCTTTGTCTTTTACCCATTTACCAGTAAAGGGTATTGGGATTTTTTTATGACCAGGGGTAGCGTGGCCGAGGAGTTTGCTATGGGACGTGGATAGGGTTGCAAAATTCAGGGCCGGGCCGCGGGGGGCGTGGTATAAGCACGGAGACCCAGTCATCCTTCTCCCCGCAGACATTATCCAGATCCCCAATCCCAATCTCTCAGAATGGTTCTAGGTGAGCTGGGAGACATAGAGAAAGCCCTGAGTATGCACCAACAAATACCACATCCAAGCCTACAGCGCACGACAACAATGCTTCAAGTGATATCTGCTGTAAACATCTTCCTACATTTGTGGAAAAAATTGTCTGTGAATAAACATCTGAAAACCACACTTGTCTGACATAACTTGTGCTCTATTGAAAGTCAGCCCAAGAAACTTATTTTATACCATTTATTTTATTCAGAAAATTGATTAGAGGTTGATTTTTACAATTTATGACCCAACTTACATAAAACTATACCAGCCCTTTTTTAAATAGTAGTTAATTACTTACAGTCTGCATTCTCAGAAGTGGGTTGTTGTTAAGTTCTCATTGAAAGCCTGTAGTACATAAATTATAACTTATATATTTGTATAAAACTTTTTTTTAATGTAGTCACTTACATCCAGCATTTTGAACTGGGCAGGAAAATCATGTGGTGGGGTAAAGGCAGTTGTGGAAAAAATCTCAAATCTAGCTCTGTATCTGCCAATAGTTTTCACCTGTTACACTATTGTTTAACCAGCAAACACAACACAACCAATGTTTCCTTTTCACATATCATTCTGTGTAAACCCTGCAGTAGTAGTAGAAGTAGTAGTAGTAGTAGTAATAGTAGTAGTAGTAGTAGTAGCAGCAGTAGTAGTAGTAGTAGTAGTAGTAGTAGTAGTAGTAGTAGCAGTATCACTAACAGTACTAGTAGCAGTAGTAGTAGTAGTAGTAGTAGTAGTAGTAGTAGTAGTAGTAGTAGTAGTAGTAGTAGTATCACTAACAGTACTAGTAGCAGTAGTAGTACAAACAGAAAGTACCTGGGATTATTAAAGATAAATTGAATTGATAGTGTTGTAGTCAAGACCGTACAAATCGAGACCAAGACCAGTCCAAGTCCAGAGTGAACCGAGACCAAGACAAGACCGAGACTCTCAGGGTTCAAGACCGAATCAAGACCAAGACCTTTAAGGACCAAGACCAAGTCCAGACCGAGACCAAGGCAAACTGAGACCAGGTCGAGACCAAACCATGGGAAATAACACTATAAAGGAGAAAAGGTTTTAAAAATAGTTCAAATACAGTAATGATCATTTTAATGATCTAATGCAACAGACTCCACAAACAAACAGAGACGAATCATTTACCTGGTTCTTCTGACGCTGAAAACAAATCACTCCAAAATTATGAAGAGCAAACACAAGACCGAGTAAAACTGAATTCAAGACCAAGACCAAGACCAAGACCAAGACCAAGGCCAAGGCTGAGTAAAACTGCAGCCGAGATCGAGACGAGACCAAGAGGCACCACAATACCATGACCTGAGTAGTAGTAGTAATAGTATAAGTAGTAGTAGTAATAGTATAAGTAGTAGTAGTAATAGTATAAGTAGTCGTAGTAATACCATTGGTAATAGTTTTGCCTTGCAATTGCAAAATATCCTGTACTTTTAAAAGTAGCGTGTACTTAAGTCAGCTTTACATGTACTTTTTAGTTCTCAGCTCTTTTTTCTAAGAAGGCTGAAGTCCTTGAAATGTTGTCCATGTTCTATCAGTCTGTTGTTGCAGCCGTTCTTTTTTATGCTGCTGTCTGTTGGGGGAACAACATCTCTGTCAAAAACTGTAAAAGGCAGGACAAGCTACTTAAGAGGGCGGGCACGTGGTTGGGAGGTCACTGGACTCTGTTGGGACAGTGGTAGAGAGGAGCATGAGGAGAAAGGTTCAGGCCATCCTCAGTAACACCAGGCACCCTCTGCACAAGACTCTGGCTGCTCAGAGGAGGAGCAGGAATGACCGTCTCCTTTCCATGGCTGCAGGACCAAGCGCTATAGGAGATCTTTTATACCTGCTACTGTTAGCTTCTATAATGCTCACTGTTAATGTAAACTATCTGTCTATTTGCATTTTGAATTGCTCTGTGTATGATTTGTGCTATACAAATAAACTTGCCTTGCCTATCTATCTATCTATCTATCTATCTATCTATCTATCTATCTATCTATCTATCCAGTAATAAAAAGTGTTGAGTGACTTACTTCTACTTGAATGATTATTTGGAGGTAACAGTGTTATTCCTTGGTCTACCTCAGCTGTCTGACATCAGCGTTGTCACATTGATAGTAACCAATAAAACAGTAACCAGTAAGTATTGTAAGTAAGTATTGTAAGTATTGTAAGTATTTTCTCGCTGCTTCCTGTTGCTTCGTCTGCGTCCTGACGTTATTTCCTGTGTCCCATCAGCTGTTCTTCGTCGGCCGCTGGACGCCATGAATTCCCAGTTGGATGTAAACGTCCCACACTACAGCAGTGTGGTCCACAGTCAGGGTTTGATTGTTTGCTCGAGTCTTTGAACGTCACACACTGACGGATTTCAGGGCCGACTGCTGATTACGATTCCTGCAGCAGGGACTGGGACAGACTCAGAACAACTGAGGATCTTTATCAAATCTGGCAACAAAATCATGTCGTGTCCCCAGCTTTAGTCGTCACAGCTCCATATGTCCTAACCTACTGAGCTAACACAGCTCCATATGTCTACTGTAGAGTCAGAGCTAACCTACTGAGCTAACACAGCTCCATATGTCTACTGTAGAGTCAGAGCTAACCTACTGAGCTAACACAGCTACATATGTCTACTGTAGAGTCAGAGCTAACCTACTGAGCTAACACAGCTCCATATGTCTACTGTAGAGTCAGAGCTAACCTACTGAGCTAACACAGCTCCATATGTCTACTGTAGAGCCAGAGCTAACCTACTGAGCTAACACAGCTCCATATGTCTACTGTAGAGCCAGAGCTAACCTACTGAGCTAACACAGCTCCATATGTCTACTGTAGAGTCAGAGCTAACCTACTGAGCTATCACACCTTTATTTGTGTGAGAGTTGATAAAATGTTGTGTAATGGAAGACTTTTGTTATTTTGAACATAATCGTGACAGAGCTGAAGGTTTTTATAAAAGTCTTATTTTTCAGACCTAGTTTTAAAATCAGTCAGCTCCTGATGATCCTTTAACAGAACACAGTGACTTCTTGTTTTTCAGTTGGAGCCGGCTCAGAATGAGGATAATGTACTGGCCACATTAATCCATGACTTTCTTAGATTTTTCTAGGTCTAACCAGTTATTTATTGAGACTCTGACCCACTGAGTGTGAACGTACGTCTGCAGTCAGGTTCTTCAATAAACTCTGTAATGGTTTCCATTAAGGGCGCTCCGATCGATCGGCCGCGATCGGTGATCGGCCGATCATGGCTAAAAACAGAGTGATCGGTGATCGGTAAAATGGGCCAATCAAATTACAACAAACATGCGAGGCTCTCACATTTCCTGTCCTGCAGCTCTGGTTTGATTAAACAGCAGCAGTGTTATTCTAGCAGTGTTTTTAAGTTAAGCTCTGGTTATAACGAACACAAACCTGCCCTGGAGCTGCTGCTTTGTGTCCTCGCTTTGTCCCCGCTTTGTCCCCGCTGTGTCCCCGCTTTGTCCCCGCCTGCTCCTGAAGCACGGGACAGAACCGAGGCGCAGCAGTGAGTTTGCAAACACCAACGCAAATAGAGCTACAGCTAACCCGCTAATATTTACGTTAAAAACATTAAGAAAGTTCAGAGTCTGCCTGTGTCTTGTTACGCAGAGAAAACTGTGCGTTTTGTGGCTTAAACTGCACCAAACGGCTGCTGATGGAGAGAGAAAGTAAAAAGCAGCCCATGTGTCCCCCGTGAGTCTGAGAGGAGCAGCTTTTCTCTTGTGCAGGTTTTCTTGGTTCAGACGTTGTCAGACCTGGCAGCAGGAGATGTCTGCTCTTTACTCCTCTGTGTTTCAGCCTGGTTTGGCTGCGCGTTACGCAGACGCAGGCGCTGCACCGCGGACTCGCACTAAAGGCAGTGATTAAGAAGAACAGCTGATTTTTACACAAAGCCACACAGACACTGGGCACACATTAAAGGCCGATAATGCAACAAAACCTCTTCTAAAACAAAAATAAGAAGAATTTTGTTGTACTTTTACACTTACAAAGGCTACAGTATTTTTCAAGTGGAACTAATAATAGCCTGCATACATTACATTACTACAGTGAAGACCACGTGATCGGTATCGGCCATGATCGGTATCGGCCGATCACAGCAAAGGCTGATCGGTGATCGGCCTCAAAAATCCTGATCGGAGCACCTTTAGTTTCCTTCCATTTTGTTCCATAATCACTGTTACCCCAGAGCAGAGTGGTTAGGTTAGGTCTGGGCAGTTGTAGGGTTTTAAATCTTATTCTGGGGCCTTTGTCGTTCCAGAAAAAGCGAGAGATGGCCCCGTCCCGTTCTCTGATTTGGGAGTTGGGGACTTGAACAGGAAAGGATTGAAACAGTTAAAACAATCTGGGTAAAATGTGACCTAAAGTCTGATATATGTATGTATATAAAATGTATGCGATGCTTTAATACATAACATAATGTAACTATTCTAGATTTATAAATGTACTTTCTGTTGTACTGCACCGTTGGGAGGAGAGAACAAATTTGGGCAATGGATGGAGACGTGTTGAGCAGGATGTGTATGTTATGTGTTTTGTGTTTGTAATTGTATGTCATTTTGTATTTGTATGTTTTTGTGTCACTTTTATGTTTTAGGACCCCCTCAGAAAAGAGATGTTCATCTGAAGGGGCTCTCCTCAATAATAAAATAAAAACTCAATATAAATCCATGCTCAGAGAGGGTCATCTGTCTAACACTGCTTTTATTTGTGTTGGTAGATAATGTTTAACATAAAGTTCAGATACAGTTTTTGTTAGTCTCAGCCTTTGATAGAGCGAGTGATAAAAGTTTTATTTAAGGTTAAAACATCACTGAGCTCTGCTTTAAGAGCCAAGTCCAGATGACTTATTTTTAAATGTTTTTGTTGAGGTTTACTTTTTACTAAGACCATACACAAATGTAGAATAAAAATAGTTTCAACAAGAAAACGACAGACAATACATTTTAAATGTATTTATTGACTTATTTCTAATGTGATTACAGTAAAAATGTCTCATTTGTAGAAAATATCACAAATGACCTCACCCACAAAAGGCTATAGTACCAAATACAGAATATTGACAGTTTTTTATTATTGTTAAGCTTGAAACACTGTACTACTACAAATGATAAAATAATCATAAACTAATATAACAATGAGAATAAAAGCTGATTTTCCCTGACACTGAAGTGGCCAAGAGTTGTTTTCACACTCGCTGTTTTTGGTCCGCTTTAATCAAATTCTTACATTTCCAGGTAAACTGCGGTTCATTTGTGGAGTGAACGCTCAGTAAAACTCTGTTCCTCCTGAAATCAGAGATCTGTGTGTGGTGCAATGTGAGGCCTGATGATGTGAGAATGAGCTGAGAATGTAAAGAGACAAAAGTATGAACTAACGACAGGAAGTGGACTAAAGCACTGTTCATCTTGTAATGAAAATATTGTCTTGCACTGTGACATCAGAAAGATCAGGTTTTTAAACCTTTTAACCTTTTAACCTTTTAACCTTAAATCTGTGAGCGTCTGTGAGTCACAGAGAGAGCTCCAGAGTTTAGGCTCTGAGCTGAAGGTGAAGAGTCGTGTCAGTGCGGGACAGTTTGGTCCAGGAGCACTGGGCCTGATCGTCCCAAACAAAGCTAACCTTACATTATTATTATTAATATTATTATTATTGTAAGGTTTTCCTCTGGGCCCTGTCAGTCATGAACCCTGGCTTATCCTGACCTTTAACCTTCCTCCCCGTCCAGGAGACCGCTGTCTGTTAAATAAAAACTAACTTCACACAACAAAAGTTGTGTAAAAGAATGAAATTTAAAATGTTTGGGGCTGAGTTTTAAAACATGATGACTTATCAACAACAAAACCCATGAGGACATGAATGTGACGATCCCCCAGAGCTCATCCTGGGAACCAGACAAAGATCTGAAACTCCACCTTCACTGTTCCTCACTAAACAGATTTTATACTTCATACATATATTCTGATAATCCCCTGTTAGTAACACGTTTACAACTCACAGCATGCAAATCTCTATCATTTGTTTAAAATTCTTACTTAAATGAATTAACTGTTGAAATAAAAATACAAGTATAAAAGGTTCTGGTAACTGTTTAGAAAAACTGAACTATAAAGCAACAATAAAGCACTAATACAAAGCAAATTACTGATTTAATGAATAAGCAGTTTTTGTTTATAATTTTTCATTGGTTTATATGAGCTTATAACTATTCATTCATTCATTCATTTTCTACCGCTTATTCCCGTTAGGGGTCGCGGGTGACTGGAGCCTATCCCAGTAACTTTGGGCCGTAGGCAGGGTACAGCCTGGACAGGGGCCAGCTTGTCGCAGGGCTGACACAGAGACGAACACAGACAGACAACCATTCACTCTCACATTCATCCACTAGGGTCAATTTAGAGTCACCAATTCACCAACACATGCATGTCTTTGGACGGTGGGAGGAAGCCGGAGAGAACCCACGGTAACACGAGGAGGACATGCAGACTCCACCCAGAGAGTTCATGTGATGGTGTGTATTGGTCCGCCCGGGGCTTGAACCCACGACCTCCTTGCTGGGAGGCTAGCTTATAACTAAAGAAGTAAAAATTAATATCAATGATTATAATCTCTATTTTAACATAAATTTACTCAACCTTCAGGGAGTTCTAATATTAGTCTCACTCAGCAATGATAAGCTCGGACAATGTGCTTTTTTGAAGGTAGCTGTACAAAAATGATAAGTTATTAAAATATTCTACATCACTGATCTAATTTTTCCTCCTACCTCTGACCTAATTATTGATATCAAATATGCCAAAATGTTTTCAGTAAAAAAAAATACAATAAAAAATAAAATAAAATATTTGCAGTTTTTCTCATCAAAGCATCATGGCATAAATAATCAGGACAGTTACTAAAAACAAAGTGCTCAATGAGAGAATAACAATTTTTTTTGCTACAAACAAAACAACAACAACATGAACAGCACATTTTTTGGGCTTCACGTTGTAAGTGTGACTATTGTTTGTAAACAGTGTGTTGTTGATTTTCTGTAGAACCAAGCTGAAAATCATGGTTAGGCTCAGTTCTGCTGAGGGTTGGAGGCCACCGCTCACCGGTCGTCTTTGTTCACAGCCGTTCTTTCTGCTCTGATGTAGCTCGTTCCTGTCCACTGCCTGATGTTCTCTGTCCACATTAATGTTGGGCTCCCAGTGCCTTTCACTGTCGCTGTCCTTCCTTCAAGTAGAACTTGTTGCAGGGTTTTGTGGCGGGCGGCGTGTTCAGAATATCTTAGTTTTCTTTCCTGAGTGGTGCCTGAACAGATCTCGTTTGGTGCCAGTTCTTCTTGAGGCCCCACAGTGTTTTGGTGATTTAGAAGAAGGTTGTTTTGGCAATGGAAATTTGGAAATCATTCTCTTGATTTCTTCATATTTGCCATCTACAGTGAGTTTATGGCCTAAATAGTTAAAACCTGTGACTGTTTCTCCTTACGTTACGTTAGGGCTGTGTCTGAATGTGATCCTTAGCCCCTTCCCTTCAATTCAGACACTTGTTCACTATTTTTCTCTCTGTTGATCACGTGACTCTGGTGTATGTATAAAAAAGTTCACTGATAATGGATTTTAGTCAGGAACGTGCGGTCAGGGGAGGCACAGCCTGCATCATGAAGAGTAAAAATAAACAAATAACAATTCAATAAAATTCTTTTCACTTTTAGTTCTCTGGTCTGTTCTTATATGGATTTTCTTTTTGAATCCAATAATGTCCATCATTTTATCATCAAAATTGCTGAATTTGTGTATTTCCTGTTCAAATCCATGAGCGAGAGGTGAAGTGCAGCAGCGAGCAGCCGAGCCTCAGACGGAGCAGTCCCTCACTGAGCACTCGGCTGAGGATTGTGCCTGTTTCTCTTCACATGCAGTTTTCAGACACTTTTAATATTCACTCTAATTTTCCATAGTCAGGATAATGTATTTAACATTTGTATGTTACATATTTAGTTTTGCTGATCACATAAAACCACAGATAAAAAAGCTGGAGGCAGACAATACTCTGCCTCCCTGTAGGGGGCGTTCCAGAGCACACAGGTTCTTCTACACAGAGACGTAGCTGCAATTCCAAAATCAAGCTGCAGTCCCTTCATTCTAAAAGTTTGCTCCAAATGAAAGCCAAACATGGATTTATATCTAACCTTAAACATTTCTCCAAACTGGACTACCAGTCGAAATGGGATCTGATTAATAAAGGACCAAACAATTTAATGGCAAATCCACCGCTCTGTTTGGCTTTTGTAAATCTGACTCTAATGTCAGTGCCAGCCATGAACCTCACTGCACCTCACTGACTTTAATGATATTTCAGTATTTATAGATAAATAATATTCATATTTGTGATATTTAACATGAATTATAACATTAAGGATAAAAACAGACTGGATTATGTCCTGTTCTTTTTTCTAATTAATAAAGACTCCAATCAGCTTCTTGTCTTTTTGTCTTTTATTTGCATAAACCAAATTACACAGAGCTCTGGGTTGGGGTTCTCCCTGTCACAGTAGGCAGTCCCACAACGACTGTCCCTAACACATTGAATATATATATTGATCACGCCCCCAGGTCGACTTCATACCACCCACTCCATATACGGGCATAGTCCAGGATCTGAGCCAGTTCTCAAGCAAAGCAGTGCGAGCTGTAAAGGAGGGGCTGTTATCACTTCTGCTCCCATGAAGGCCACATTTCCAGCACAGATTGTTCCCTTGCACTTGTTGTGGCGTCTTGAGTCTGGGTCAGATCCTGGTCACATGATTAGATACATTTCATTATATTTCATTATAAACTTGATCATGTTAAAATCACATACAACATTCCCCCTTTTGATCTCCAATCAGAGATCAACAAAATTTAAGCTGCAAAGCAAATAATGAAAAAAACACTTATCTTTCCTTTTTTTTGTTTTTTACACATTAGCAAAGCTTATTCAACCAAATGACCGTGCTCTGCAGATCCACGTGCAGGGGCTCGTACCACGCCCCCTGGTGTTTAAAACCCTCTTTATTAATCAGTGGTCATCAACTCCAGCAACTGCACAGTATAAATGATTCAGATTACATATCAGTGTCGGGCAAAAGAGTAACATCATCATAGCGGTCACTCTGCACTTCATCTTTCTGTACCAGCATCATATATCAGCCTCCAGACGTGACACGCGCTGCAAAAAACTGCTGCATACTGTTTAACATAGAACGGAGGCAAGGTAAAATACACATGACAAAGATACAGAATAAAAACAACACAAGCAATATTGGCATAAATATCTTGGCTAGTACTTGTAGCCAAGTGCCAGAGGTGAACCAAGAAAAGAAATCAAAAGTAGAAAAATTAAAACCAGGTTTATCATACTGGGCTTTAAGCCAATCCTGTAATTGTTGTACCTTTTGGTGAATGATGGTCCAATTTCCCGAATTATCTGGAATGTATGAACAACAGTGATCTACTCCAAGCTTGGTACATAAACCACCATCAGCTGCAAAAATATAGTCCAGGGCCTGTCTCTTCTGTAAGGTCATGGCCCTGATGGCGAGTTTCTCAGGGTCGTTACGTTGTTGTTCAGCAATGTCGTCTAAAATGTAAGTAATATTTTCAATAGCCCAGAAAAGATCATTCACTCGGTGTGCTACTTGAGCAACGCCATACATTGGGAGTCATAACTACTCCATGAAAATCATTAAACCGTGGGGGTGACTTTGGTTTGAGGTTACCTCTCTTTACTCGTGATAGACGAGGTTTCAGCCTGTGAGTAACATTTTTAGCTTCCTCTTCACTGACTGACAAACTTACGTATATATAGTTTAAAGACCTGCGGTCCTGCGATTCTCCTTCAAAACACACAAAGCATTCTGGTCTCTACTGACCTTCAGTGACCATCACTGTCCATTTCTTTTCAAAATGCATTGTGGGAAATTGTGAGTCATTAATTTTAGTCCACTAGATATTTGGACACCACTACAGAATAGGGCTGTCACGGTGTGAAAATTTAACCTCACGGTTATTGTGACCAAAACTATCACGGTTTTTGGTTTTATCACAGTATTTTTGTGTAGAGCAGGGGTCGAGCACCAGGTCGCCTTCTGGAGCTTGTGAGGTGCCTGCGAGGGATATTTATAAATAATGACTACTGCAGTGTTTAATTATAATTTCTTTTTTTTACTAAACTTGTTTTCATTTTTAATTACAAGATTATTTTTTATAAACATTATCACTAATGCAATATCTCCAAATATTTCAAGAGATCTGCAGATTTATTGCTTGCACTCTAACAGGTAACTGCATATTATTTACATGCAAATTAGGGACTTAACTGGTGAAAAGTATTTTTATTGTTATTGTTATAAATGTTTTATGTACTATTGAACAGTGCTGTACTGTCTGTAAAATATTAGCATTATGCATGTATTTGTTGAATAAATGTAAAAAAAAGCCCCTGCTCTGAGTTGACTGCAGCTGACAGACCTGTAACCCACTGCTGTGTGCTGATTGGTCTGTGGCAGAGGGAAAGAGGCGGAGTTAAGAGCACAGCAGCAGCAGCTGGCGGCGAGACGAGACGGAGGAGGAGGAGGAGGAGGAGGAGGAGCTCACAGTGACAGCAGGGAGCTCGAAGAGTAGAGCAGTGGGAAGTGCTTTCACATTTTTCATGAGTCGCCAAAGTCGCTAGCAACACCAGAAAAAGTCGCTAGATTTGCCGCTTGTTGCTTTTTTTGAAAATAAGTTGCTAGAGAGGTCTGGGTTGGCAACACTGCACGAATGTTCAAACATTAAGTTTGTAGGCTACAAAGTGCGTCTGCGCGGCAACTTCAGCAGACTCAGACGAGATGATGGGAGGTCTGGCAGTGCCTACACTGCGCTGCGCCGCAGCCGCGATAATATTTTTTTAAAATTTAAATGGTAATTATTATTGTCCACATTTTTAGCGCGGTTTACCGCTACACCGTTTACCGTGACATCCCTACTACAGAAGGGCGTGACCACTGTAGTGCACTACAGAGGAGTTAGGGAGGACGTTGGGACACAGCCTAGGTTTTCCTTCACTTTTACTGAAAACCATTGTTTTTGTTTTCTTTGCATTTATTTTCATGTTGAACTGCTTCCCTGCTGTATTCACTCTGTCTGCAGTTGCTGGGAGATCTTCCTAGTTTTCCGCCAGAAGCACAGTGTCATCTGCACATCGCAGGTTGTAAACACAGATGTTGCAGATGTTGACTCCCCTGTAATCCTCTGTTTCTAAATATGACCTCAGTGTAGAAGTTAAAGAGGCCCAGGACGCTTCCCTGCTGTACTCCACGTTTGATCTCAGTCTTGTCTTAGGTTCCTCTTTTGAGTTGGATCGCTGCTGTCTGTGTTCATTAGAGATTTGCAAGCTGGAAATAACAAGCTCAAATTAAAATACACAATCTGACTAAAAAAGCAAACGCAGTTAAATCAAAGGATGTGCACTAAAGTCCCAGAGGGTTAATTATTATAGTGAGTAGTTATTATAAAGTGTAACCTAAAGTCTTCCTCACTGTAAGCTCGTGCTCATTGCAGAGTCTACTTATGAAACAAAACATGTGTTCTTCTCTGGAGTTAACAGTTTCTCTCTCAGGTTCTTTATTTCTTTGTCATGCTCTTTCTGCAGATCTTCCAGTTCTTCTCTGCAGCTCTCGTCTTGTTGCCTCTCAACCCAGGCTCTGAGCTCTTTCATCTCCTGGTCGTGTTTTTTCTGCAGTTTAGCCATTTGTTCTTTTTCATTTTTGTCATTTTCCTCCAGAAGCTTCTGAGTAAAATCAGTCAGTTCTTGCTCTTGCTTCTTCTTTAGTTTAGTTGTTTCTGTTGTTTTTTCTGCCAGAAATTCACTCAACAGTTTTGATTTTAACTCATTTGTTTCGAGTTCGTGTTCAAAGTTCAAATCTTTCTTCTTCTCTTTTAGTGCATCTTTGTCTTTTGTCTTGAGGCCAAACTCATTTAATTCATCTATTTGCTTTTTCTTCAGCTTCTTCAGTTCTTCCTTTTCATGACTTTTATATTCACGTGTAATTTCCTCCTCACATTTTTCAAGATTTCTTTTGTGTTTTTTCTTCATTGATGAAATCTTTTCCTTGTTTTCCTTCTTTTGTGTCAAAAGTATTATCACAGTGTCTCCCGTTTCCTGTTTCTGCTTCTGATGTAACTTAGTTATGTCGTTCAGGTCAGTTTCCTTTTGGTTTAATGTTTCTTCATATTTTTTCTGCATGTTGTGCATTTCATCCTGAAGCTCTTTTATGTTTTTGTCAAAATCTTCCATTTTCTTTTCAATGAACTCGTTGAACTCTTCAGCTTGTTTTCTGGCCTTCTCTTCATATTCCCTCTTCAACTCCTCCACTTGTTTTCTGTGCTCCTCCTCTAACTGCGTTCTCTCCTTTTCCTCTTGTTCTTGTCTCATTTGATTTTCCTCCATTTGTTTATTATACTTCTCTCGTTCTTGTTCATATTCATCCTGGAGTTTTTTAAGTTTTCTTTCCTCTTCCTGTCGTTTCTCTTCATCTTGTTCTCGTTTTTCTTTCCTTTCTTTTTCCCGTTGCTCTCTCTCCTCTTCCATCTGTCTCCTGCTCTCCTGACGTTTTCTGTCAAATGTTTCTTTTGATTCTTCTTCTGATTTGATTTTTTCCTCCAAGTCTTTATATTTTCTTTCCCATTCCTTACGCTCTCTTTCCTCTTGTTCCTTCCTCTTTCTGTCTTCTTCTGCTCTCATTTTCTGTTCTTTTTTTCGCAGCTCTTTTTCAGCTTTAATCTTTTCCTCCTTCTCTTTAAGTTCTTTCTCTCTCTGTTGTCTTTCTTTTTCTGTTTTTTCTCTTTGTTTGTCCATTTTCAGTTTCATTTCTTCAATTTCCTGTTGATATTTCCTCTCCAGCTCCTCTCTCTCTCTCCTCATCTCTTCTTCCTTCTCCTTCAGAATCCTCTCCATCTCTTTCTTTATGGCCGCCTCAGCCTCTTGGAGCATGTCGTTGGTGTAACAGTGTCCTCCGTTCTCCTTCACCAGGTCATCAATCTTCTTTATCAGATCTTTTACCTGAGTGTGGTCTCTCTTTTCCTCATTATTAAACACATGGTACCTGTTTCCACAGTCAGAGATCAGCTTCTTAAAGGAATCGTCACATTTTTCTATAAAATCTTTAATGGACTCATTCTTTAGAGCATCTCCATGTGTGAAAAGAATAATGGTGAACTTTTCTGCACCTTTCCCAAACCCCATTTTAATGAGTTTTAAAGTTTCTTCCTCTTCCTGTGTGAATCGTCCGATTTGTAGCACCAACAGAAAGACGTGTGGTCCAGGAGCCAAAAGACTGATGCAGTTCAGCATTTCATCAACGACGTTTTTATTGGACATGTTTGTATCAAACAGACCAGGAGTGTCCACCACAGAGACACGGCGTCCATCAACCTCAGCCTCTGCTTTCTGACAAACTTTGGTGACTGATTTTTGGCTCAATTCTGCTTTAAACTCCTTTCTTCCCAGGATGGTGTTTCCTGAGGTGCTCTTTCCACTGCCAGTTTTTCCAATCAGTACAATCTTCAGGCTATTCTGGCTCTTTTCATCCTGGTCACCTGTGAAATAATGATACTGTTTTATTTGATAAATTCATTCAAGATTTTCAAGATTTCAGAAGAAAACTGTGTTAACTGTAAATACTGTGTATGTACAGGTACACCTCTTCTTGAACTGCCAAATATGACAATTATTGTGGTGGAGTTTAAGTTTGTCACTGTCACAGAGACTTTAATAATCCCAGACAATTCTGGAAGAAACTTAACATTATTATTAATCGTAAAGGATACATTACAGTTTTTCTAAATCGCTTTAGCTCAGTTACTTAACCCTGAAAGCAGTTTATCTTTTTCTTCAAACTTATATTTCAACAGGATTCTCTGTTTGCAAATAATTTGGAACATTTCTCATCATTTCACACAGTTTTCAAACTCTTTCTCAGAACTCACAGCTCTCACAGAGGCACAGCTTCACTGAAATCACTTTGTTTGTCCAAAACAACAGTCCTGCTCACACATGGAAAGGGATTTTGGTCAGAATTCTGTTTCTTTAAATATAGAAACTTACGAAGCTTCGAAAATCTAACATTTGTGAGCTCTCAGCATCTGATTACAGGGAAATGACTTCTGTTTCAGTTTCACACAACAGGGAAAGGGTCCCAGCAGAGAGTCAGGGGCAGGACACAATATACAGGATTTTTATGGAAAACTATATATTTTTCATTGTTTTATTAAAAAATTAACCCCTAAGGGCCAATGATACCTTTTTACAGTGAGGCACTCCAGAGGGTTTCCCAGCAGCCATCACAAGAGGAGAAATACAGTACATACTCTTTTTCTTTATCAGAATAAATATATTTTTATTATAGTTACCAGTGCTCCACTGGCAGTGCTAAAGGATGAAGACTAAAGCTGATGTTCCTGCTTCAGTTTGTTTTTACTGTGATGGTAATTTCTAACAGACTGTATACAGAGTTTAATGAACACCCCTCTGCAGGTTTACAGCACATTACTGTAACTGAACCTCGTCTTCTGCTCTAACAATTAACACCGGAGCTCCACAGGGCTGTGTGCTGAGCCCTTTTCTATACATTCTCTACACAAACAATAGTTTTAGCCCCTTACCTAGCATTACGTACTTCAAATATTCCAATGATACAGCTATTCTTGCTCTACTTAAAGACAAGAGCTCTGTAATGGACTACCACACTACTGTCACACACTTCAGTAAGTTGTGTAAAGATAAACATTGTTGTCAGCAAGACAGAAGAGCTGACAGTGAATCCCCCTTCACCCCAGCAACCCATTGTCATTCACAACCAAACAGTAGAAAGAGTGGACAGTTTCACATATCTCAGAATAACTTTAGACAACGCACTCACATTTGATCACCACATCATGGACATTCAGAAAAGAAGCCAGCAAAGACACTCAGTTTTCTGCAAACTCAAAGGACTTTATGTTACTCCTCATCTGTTACTAAAGCATTATTCAGCCAGGTATGTTGTATTGTTCCACCTGTTTTTTCAATATGTTGTCTGTCAAAAAATGGACCAAACTTAGAAAGGTGACTAATACTGCTGCAAAAATAATAGGTCTCCCCACACATCTCACTGAACTTAACAACAAGGCCATTACATGCATTGTAACTTCAATAGAACAGAACTCTACCCATCCACTCAATGAACATCTCTCCCCACTGCCCTCAGGACAGAGCGACAGGGCACTGAGGAGCACGAGGGCCC
>CM036249.1:765797-886211 GCA_020698575.1 Bostrychus sinensis
GTTTAGAGGGGAACAATAAACAGAAGGAAATACCAAAAGCCTTTTCAAAGGGGGTTGTGTTAGGTCCATAACTATTTAAACACTGACAAGTTTTGTTATTTCAGCTGTTTACCAAAACATATTAAAAATACAATAATATAATGAATACAGTGTGTGCTTTAAGGTCAGACTCTCAGCTGTAATTTGAGGTATTCACCTCCAAATCAGAAAAAAGGAGTTACAGTTAATACAGTACAATACTTTGGAGAAAATCTTGAAGTCTGGAACCCATGGACATCACCAAACACTGGGTTTCCTATTTTATGAAGCTAAGGTCTTTACTGCAGCTGTCTTCAGTCATTACTTGCTTGTGGGTCTTTCTGCCTCAAGTTTTGTCTTTTTTCAAGTGAAATTCACTCTCGATCAGGCTGAGATCTGGTGAGTGACTTGGCCATTGCAGAATATTTGACTTATTTGCCTTAAAAAAAAAACTCCTAGGTTGCTTTTGCAGTGAATTTTGGGTCAATGTCCATCTGTGCTGTGGAGTGTCATCCATGAACTTTGCGACATTTGTCTGAATCTGAGCAGAAACTTTATCCCTATACTAGGGTGACTATATTTTGGTTTTCAAAAAGGAGGACACCTGGAGTGTAGTGAAATCACGAGACAGTTTTAACTTTGTATAAACCGTATTAAATTAAATTTTGCCTTTGGCAACGATAATGTGCCAAACTGTGCTGAACTTAGATGGACTAAATCATCGGCACCTTTACTGGACACAGCTAAAATATTGTGAGAAAGGCGCCGCACCCCCCGTGATAACAACATGTGCTGCGGATCACGTCTTTCATTACTGCTCCTATTGTTTCATGAGCTGTTTATGATTGTATCCCCATGAGTAAGAGGTCGATTGTCATCAAATGAAAAGTGATTTAAAGGTTGACAAGTGTAGAACACATCTATGGACTCAACACTCTCCCTACTGTCCATCATTTCTCAGTATATACTGTTATTGATCAGGCTCATTAAGCCTTTTTGCCTGGACATTTTTTAAGGTCTCAGAAAGACAACATGTCCGGGTAAAAGAGGATGACTGGTCACCCTACATATACACTTCAGAATTTATCCGGCTGCTTCTGTCTCTGTCACATCATCAGTAAACACCAGTAACCTTTCCTCTGCCCATCGTCTGGTACAGGTCTGAGTTTGGGACAGGTCTGAGTCCGGGACGGGTCTGAGTCCTCGACGACCCAATCCATGGACACAGAAACTAGCTCTGGGGACATGGAATGTCACCTCACTGTGGGGGAAGGAGCCTGAGCTTGTGCGGGAGGTTAAGTGTTTCTGACTAGATATAGTCGGGCTCACCTCCACACGCAGCTTGGGCTCTGAAACCCAGCTCCTCGAGAGAGGTTGGACTCTCCACCACTCTGGAGTTGCCCGCGGTGAGAGGCGGCAGACTGGTGTAGGCTTATAGCTCCCCAGCTCAGCCGCCATGTGTCGGAGTTTACCCCAGTAAACGAGAGGGTCGCGTCCCTGCGCCTTCGGGTGGGGGACAGGTCTCTCACTGTGGTTTTGGCTTACGGGCCGAACAGCAGTGCGGAGTACCCGGCCTTCTTGGAGTCCCTGGGAGGGGTGCTGGAAGGTGCTCCGACTGGGGACTCCGTTGTTCTACTGGGGGACTTCAATGCCCACGTGGGCAATGACAGTGATACCTGGAGGGGCGTGATTGGGAGGAACGGCCTCCCTGATCTGAACCCGAGTGTTTTTTTGTTATTGGACTTCTGTGCTAGTCACAACTTTTCCATAACAAACACCATGTTCAAGCACAAGGGTGTCCATCAGTGCACGTGGCACCAGGACACCCTAGGCCGGAGGTCGATGATCGACTTTGTTGTCTTGTCATCTGACCTTCGGCCGCGTGTCTTGGACACTCGGGTGAATAGAGGGGCTGAGCTGTCAACTGATCACCACCTGGTGGTGAGTTGGATCCGCTGGCGGAGGAGGAGCCCGGACAGATTCGGCAGACCCAAATGTATTGTGAGGGTCTGTTGGGAACATTTGGCTGGGCCTCCTGTCAGAGGGGTCTTCAACTCCCACCTCCGGGAGAGCTTTGACCAGATCCCGGGGGAGGTTGGAGACATTGAGTCCAAGTGGACCATGTTCTCCACCTCTGTTGTCGGTGCGGCTGTTCGGAGCTGTGGCCGTAAGGTCTCTGGTGCCGTCAGGCTGAAGTACAGTCCTACCGAGCTTGGCTGGCTCGTGGGACTCCTGAGGCAGCCGACGGGTACCGGCAGGTCAAGCGTGCTGCAGCCCGGGCAGTTGTGGAGGCAAAAACTCGGATCTGGGAAGAGTTCGGGGAGGCCATGGAGGAGGACTATCAGTCAGCCTCGAAGAAATTCTGGCAAACCGTCCGCCGCCTCAGGAGGGGGAAGCAGTGCTTGGGGGGTGGATGAGATCCGCCCTGAGTACCTCAAGACTCTAGATGTTGTGGGGCTGTCGTGGCTGACACGTCTCTGCAACATCGCGTGGCAGTCGGGGACAGTTCCTCTGGACTGGCAGATCGGGGTGGTCCCTCTTTTTAAGAAGGGGGACTGGAGGGTGTGTTCCAACTACAGGGGGATCATACTCCTCAGCCTCCCCGGGAAAGTCTATTCCAGGGACTGGAGAGGAGAATTCGGCCGATAGTCGAACCTCGGATTCAGGAGGAACAATGCGGTTTTCGTCCCGGTCGTGGAACAGTGGACCAGCTCTATACCCTCCATAGGGTGTTTGAGGGTTCGTGGGAGTTCGCCCAACCAGTCCACATGTGCTTTGCGGATTTGAAGAAGGCGTTCGACCGTGCCCCTTTTTTAGGAGTTTTTCCTTACCGAGAAGGAGGGTCTAAGGACAGGAGTGTCCTGGGTCTGTTTTAGTTTAGTGTAGTTATTGTTTGTGTTGATTGTGTGTTAAGTCTGATTGTGTGTTTATCTTTGATCAACTGTTTGTAAAGCCCTTTGAGGCGACTTTTGTTGTGATATTGGGCTACACAAATAAACCTGAATTGAATTGAATGGTATCCTGTGGGGGGTGCTCTGGGAGTATGGGGTCCGAGGCCCTCTGCTAGGGGCTGTCCGGTCCCTGTATGACCGGAGCAGGAGTTTGGTTCGCATTGCCGGTTGTAAGTCAGAGCTGTTCCCAGTGCATGTTGGACTCCAGCAGGGCTGCCCTTTGTCACCGGTTCCGTTCATAATTTTTATCGACAGAATTTCTAGGCGCAGCTAGGGGCCGGAGGGAGTCTGGTTTGGGAACCACAGGATTTCATCTCTTTTTGCAGATGATGTTGTCCTGTTGGCTTCATCAGGCCAAAACCTTCAGCATGTGCTGGGACAATTTGCAGCCGAGTGTGAAGCGGCTGGGATGAGAATCAGCACCTCCAAGTCCGAGGCCATGGTTCTCGACCGGAAAAGGGTGGTTTGCCCTCTCCAGGTTGGAGAGGGATGAATTCTGAATTCTGCAGGAGCTGAGCCGAAAGGCAAAGCTCTCGATTTACCGGTCGATCTACGTTCCTACTCTCACCTATGGTCATGAGCTTTGGGTCATGACCGAAAGGACAAGATCCCGGATACAAGCGGCCGAAATGAGTTTCCTCTGCAGGGTGGCTGGGCGCTCCCTTAGAGAGAGGGTGAGGAGCTCAGTTACACGGGAGGGGCTCGGAGTAGAGCCGCTGCTCCTCCACATCGAGAGGAGTCAGTTGAGGAGGCTCGGGCATCTGTTCCGGATGCCTCCTGGTCGCCTCCCTGGGGAGGTGTTCATGTCCCACCGGGAGGAGGCCCCGGGGAAGACCTAGGACACGCTGGAGGGACTATGTCTCTCGGCCTGGGAACGCCTTGGGGTGCCCCCGGTAGAGCTGGAGCAAGTGTCTGTGGAGAGGGAAGTCTGGGCATCTCTGCTTAGACTGCTGCCTCCGCGACCCGGCCCCAGATAAAGCGGAAGAAGATGGATGGATGGATTATTATATTATATAACGCATAATATAATTATAAAGTAATATAAATAATTGCAAAGGGAAACAAACGTAGCTATATTTGAATAAAAAGAGCTTTAATGTCATAGGTTATTATTTTATAACTATATACAGAATTATTAAATTATTTGAAAATGTAAATTGTTGAACTGTACAATAAATAAATAAAAAAGAGAAAACGACAGAACGATTAAAAATACTTTATACAGCGTCCAAAGATAAAGTGTAACTCACTTTATAGAACAGTTGGCTCGCCATCAGGGGCGGGTTCGTGAGGCAGCGGCTGTTTAGTGAGCATGTGACTGGTGCGAAGTTCGTGGGCAAGCTGCAGGACAAACCTGTGCCGTGGGACATTGTCATTGAGACATTTTCTATCGAGGAACTGATTGCAGCCATGTCAAGGACATTATAGAAAACTGCTACTGGCCACCTGCGGGTTGGAGCTTTGACTGAGTATTTTTTTATCATCTGGTCCAGCACATCCACGCTGACCTTGGTGTGGTTATAGTACACCATGGGCTCGGGCTTGGACTAATGCTATGGTCGCTAGGCAACGGTAGCGCGTCTCCTCGTCCACGGGAAAAAATACATTGTAATTAATAGAGGTAGAAATACTTGGATATATTTTTTACTTTGTTATTTTATTGAAACAGCAACATAAGAATAAACAAGAGACAGATTTATAAAAAGTCAGGATGCCAGGAACATATAAGGCTTAATAAACCAGAGTTATTACATGTCAAACTTTCAAAACTCTCAAAATGACTTGGGAGTTCTAGTGTTAATAAACCAAAAACTGCTCATGAGCAGTCAGGTTTGACAGTTCCATTTGCCGACTTAGCTAGTTTTGCTAAAGCACTGTGGTCAACTTTCCGTCCAGAGTTTTGGGAGGGGAGACGAGTTGACAACCAGAGGGATTTAACCCTCTAAGCGCCAAAGTCGCAGCAAGCAACATTGCTAAAAATAACAGCCCCTACTTTCTATTAAAATGTTAAATCTTGTTTCTACTCCCTTCCTCTAGGTGTCAGACTCCCAGGACTTAGTTTCTAGCCCAATAGAATCATATGTTGTCGTTCAAAATCTTTGAAAAAGCCGTGCTCAAAGGTGAGCGAGTCTCACGGGTTGTGGCGCGTCGGAGCGCCTCCGTGGAGTAGATTCCTCTACAGTGTTGAGAGAGGAAAAGGCGAAAGTAGCTAATAAAATGTACAACACTGATGAGAGAGAGTGCGAAAGTGAAAGTGCGAGTGAGGAGTGGTTTCCTGGTGGCGCTGCTGGAGCTATGCTCACAGTCACCGCACAGGGCGTTTCCCCGTCACTCTGCCCCCTGTAGGTGAGAGAGACAGGTCTGCACTTAGTTATTCTGACCCTGGGAGTGAACGCGAGGTCGGGAATAAAGCAGTTTTGAGTGGGAGATGTGTGCGACTCCCGTGACTTTGTCCCGCGGAGGCGGCGCAGCATGGAGTCTCTGCAGCCTCGGTACTGAGAGTGAACTCGGGAACAGTGCAGTTTTGAGTGAAATAAATGTGCACCAAGCACATCCCTATCATCCTCGCTCTTTTCCCCGCAGAAGAGGCAGAGGAGGGAGAAGAGAGAGGCGTGGGGAGAGGCAGGTGTTGCCGAGGGCGTGGTGGGAGCAGCGTGGCGAGGATAAACAACAGCACTGAGGCTGGAATCATCAGAGGGAGGAGGAAGTTTATCAGGAGTGGATACAGCAGTTTGATGAAGCTGCTGCCAGACCATGACAAACTTGCAGATTTCTCTTTCCTCACATTTTCCTAGTTATGGGACATCAGAGGTTATAGTTATAGTTTACTAATGTTGGTTTAAAGTTCACCTGGTTTCTACTCATTTATTAATTGGAGAAAAAGACAAAAAAAGTTCAAACGTGCAAAATATATGCAGATTAGATGCCTATAATTACTGCATTCATAAACTTTGGTTCATAACTGAAATTTTTCTCATGTACAGTAAGACTCTATCTCTAATTATTTTTAAGCCACAGCCTTTTGAATTTTGGATGTCAAAAAGCTGTATTTTAGAGAAAAAAAATCTGGCGCCCAAAGGTTTAATGGACTTTGAGTCATCATCATGGAGTGTATATTTATATATATTGCATATGTCCCTCATGTGATGCAAGTGGAGTCTGGGTGGAGCTATAAAACCACCTGAGGAGAATCCAACAGGTGGAAACACAGAACCAAGACATCAGCAGCAGGATATTGTATTAATGCACATGTGGCATCCTTAAAAAGTTAAAGAGAAGCTTAGTTTGGAGCTGTGTAACATAAACGTCCCAAACTGCTCCAAAGCCTTATATTAGACTTGGCACTGTGCCAGGTCTAGTCTGCAAATGGGTGGTGGTAGATTTTTCACAGTAAGACTGACACATGCCAAAGAGGTAACCAATAGTGAAGCCTGTGAATACATAGAAATAATATTACTCACAGTTCTGCTTCTGGAAACACACTCTCCCACACTCTTCATCTGTAGACAGAAAAAAGGTGAGAATGTATTCTGGTATTTTATTTTACAACCCCAGGTCTGAAAAGGTTGAGATTATAGAATATAATCTGCACATATTTATACTATAAAAAAACAGCTGTAGGAGAAACTAATTAAGTTAAAAGGTAACATGTCAGTGAGAGACTTCTTGAAGTGTTCCTGATCCATGCAGTGATTGCAGTGAAGAGAATCATTGTTTTAATGATAACACTGGTCTACAAGCAAAATGCTTCTGGAATAAAAGTAGTGAAACTTTACCTAATATAGGCCACTATTAAAGAAATATTGAGTCAAAAGTGATAATTGGGGGATAGATTTTTAGATTCAGGAAATGTTTGTCTCTGAGTTACCTGTTCTACCTCAAAACACTGTCTGCAGAGTAGAATACATTCATCTTGAGCAGAATTTTGACTGAACATGCTTTGTTTGATATATTCACGGTAATCTGTGTCATGGAAATGGACAAACTGCATGCATACATTTCATGAGCGGTGGCACACATTGATCTACAGCATGCGTGTCATCAGATAGACCAACTACTGCTGCAGACAAACAGCTGATCGCTCTGGACTCAGCACTAGGGGCCCCCAACGATCACCTCCAAGAGTGAAAAGCGTGTGTGGGGGTTGTGTACAAACAACCCTGTCCTGCGGCGCTCACAGGCGGCGCTCACAGGCGGCGCTCACAGGCGGTGCTCAGAGGCGGGCGCTCACAGGCGGCGCTCACAGGCGGGCGCTCACAGGCGGGCGCTCACAGGCGGCGCTCACAGGCGGCACTCAGAGGCGGGCGCTCAGAGGCGGGCGCTCACAGGCGGCGCTCACAGGCGGGCGCTCACAGGCGGCGCTCACAGGCGGCGCTCAGAGGCGGGCGCTCACAGGCGGCGCTCACAGGCGGGCGCTCACAGGCGGCGCTCACAGGCGGCGCTCACAGGCGGCGCTCAGAGGCGGCGCTCACAGGCGGCGCTCACAGGCGGCGCTCACAGGCGGCGCTCACAGGCGGCGCTCAGAGGCGGGCGCTCACAGGCGGCGCTCACAGGCGGGCGCTCACAGGCGGCGCTCAGAGGCGGGCGCTCACAGGCGGCGCTCACAGGCGGGCGCTCACAGGCGGCGCTCACAGGCGGCGCTCACAGGCGGCGCTCACAGGCGGGCGCTCACAGGCGGCGCTCACAGTCGCTCACAGGCGGCGCTCACAGGCGGCGCTCACAGGCGGCGCTCACAGGCGGCGCTCACAGGCGGGCGCTCACAGGCGGCGCTCACAGGCGGCGCTCACAGGCGGCGCTCACAGGCGGGCGCTCACAGGCGGCGCTCACAGGCGGGCGCTCACAGGCGGCGCTCAGAGGCGGGCGCTCACAGGCGGCGCTCACAGGCGGGCGCTCACAGGCGGCGCTCACAGGCGGCGCTCACAGGCGGCGCTCACAGGCGGGCGCTCACAGGCGGCGCTCACAGGCGGCGCTCACAGGCGGCGCTCACAGGCGGGCGCTCACAGGCGGCGCTCACAGGCGTTATGTATCGAGCAAGCAATCATGGATTCTCAAACTGGGTTTGTGCATGCGCCTAAAAGTTTTCAGGGCGCCAAACCAACATGGCCGAAGAAACTAATACAGACGCAGAACGAAACCAGGTAAAGTTCAATGTTTTTCATATCTTTAATCTTAAATCTGTACTCTATTCTTAAAGATAGTTCCTAACTGAGAATTTTGTTTCGACGTTGACAGGCCGGCTACACCCAGCGCCCCTCACTAGCTAGCGGCACTCAGAGCTAACTGTACCCGGCTCAAAACAGCCGAGTCTGGTCGTTTCCAAATGTGCCGCTGCCTCTGGCGGTCTTTTTAGTGGTAAAAAAAATAAGTTTTAGGTTCGTTTTTTGTATTTGTTGTGGGCTATATTTGTTATATATCAAAAATATTAACGCTATTAACATTATATTAAGTAAATATTTTATATTAACTAAATATTTCTCTCAATATTATAGGTTCAAGGTAAATTAAGGCAAAATGTGTTATGTACAATATTTTGTTCATCTATTCTCTTTTGTTTTGACTTGTTATGAGTAATATTACTTGTTATAAAAAGACTAATGTTTAAATTTCAATCAGGGACGACAGAAGAAACCCAGGTCTACACTGACGAGAGCCCAGTGGCTCTTGATGGGAAAAAGAAACTCAAAACCAGGCTGGAAGAAAGCACTGACTGTTGTCCTAAAGATGGAGGAAAATACAAGGAAGTGGCTTGTTTTACAGCTCTCTGTTACAACGACAGAGTCATCCTCACATTGCTGCAAACAAACAAATAGCATGTGAGAAATGAAGTATGACTATGATTAAAATGAATATCCATTCTGCAATCGAGCCACAAAGACAGGGGTAGAGCCTGGCAGTGAGACGACGGGACATGAGGAAGAGAAGCAGGGACACTGAGGCTGTGCTAGTTCACACAGCTCAGATCAGAGAGGATCTTTAATTAAAAATTCTTCATGTGCAATACCAAGGGAGGTTTGATTTTTGTAAACAAAAGCAATGTTATCTGAAGCAAGAGAAACAGACTTTAACAGTTTAATGAACATATTTTATTTTAATTACTGAAAAGTTGCTAACTGTAGTGATGTTTTCTCAGACATCCAGGCAACTCTGGAGATGGTCAGACTGACCCAGAGACAGTTCTGGAGATGGTCAGTGTGACTCAGAGTCAGTTCTGGAGATGGTCAGTCTGACTCAGAGACAGTTCTGGAGATGGTCAGTCTGACTCAGAGTCAGTTCTGGAGATGGTCAGTGTGACTCAGAGTCAGTTCTGGAGATGGTCAGACTGACTCAGAGACAGTTCTGGAGATGGTCAGACTGACTCAGAGACAGTTCTGGAGATGGTCAGTGTGACTCAGAGTCAGTTCTGGAGATGGTCAGACTGACTCAGAGACAGTTCTGGAGATGGTCAGTCTGACTCAGAGTCAGTTCTGGAGATGGTCAGACTGACTCAGAGTCAGTTCTGGAGATGGTCAGACTGACTCAGAGACAGTTCTGGAGATGGTCAGACTGACTCAGAGTCAGTTCTGGAGATGGTCAGTCTGACTCAGAGACAGTTCTGGAGATGGTCAGTCTGACTCAGAGACAGTTCTGGAGATGGTCAGTGTGACTCAGAGTCAGTTCTGGAGATGGTCAGTGTGACTCAGAGACAGTTCTGGAGATGGTCAGTGTGACTCAGAGACAGTTCTGGAGATGGTCAGTCTGACTCAGAGACAGTTCTGGAGATGGTCAGTGTGACTCAGAGACAGTTCTGGAGATGGTCAGTGTGACTCAGAGTCAGTTCTGGAGATGGTGAGTCTGACTCAGAGACAGTTCTGGAGATGGTCAGTCTGACTCAGAGACAGTTCTGGAGATGGTCAGTGTGACTCAGAGTCAGTTCTGGAGATGGTCAGTCTGACTCAGAGACAGTTCTGGAGATGGTCAGTCTGACTCAGAGACAGTTCTGGAGATGGTCAGTGTGACTCAGAGTCAGTTCTGGAGATGGTCAGTCTGACTCAGAGACAGTTCTGGAGATGGTCAGTCTGACTCAGAGACAGTTCTGGAGATGGTCAGTGTGACTCAGAGTCAGTTCTGGAGATGGTCAGTCTGACTCAGAGACAGTTCTGGAGATGGTCAGTGTGACTCAGAGTCAGTTCTGGAGATGGTCAGTGTGACTCAGAGACAGTTCTGGAGATGGTCAGTCTGACTCAGAGACAGTTCTGGAGATGGTCAGTGTGACTCAGAGACAGTTCTGGAGATGGTCAGTCTGACTCAGAGACAGTTCTGGAGATGGTCAGTCTGGCTCAGAGACAGTTCTGGAGATGGTCAGTCTGACTCAGAGTCAGTTCTGGAGATGGTCAGTGTGACTCAGAGACAGTTCTGGAGATGGTCAGTGTGACTCAGAGACAGTTCTGGAGATGGTCAGTCTGACTCAGAGACAGTTCTGGAGATGGTCAGCTGCTTCAGACACAGTTCTGGAGATGGTCAGTGTGACTCAGAGTCAGTTCGGGAGATGGTCAGTCTGACTCAGAGACAGTTCTGGAGATGGTCAGTGTGACTCAGAGTCAGTTCGGGAGATGGTCAGTCTGACTCAGAGACAGTTCTGGAGATGGTCAGTCTGACTCAGAGACAGTTCTGGAGATGGTCAGTGTGACTCAGAGACAGTTCTGGAGATGGTCAGTCTGACTCAGAGACAGTTCTGGAGATGGTCAGTCTGGCTCAGAGTCAGTTCTGGAGATGGTCAGTCTGACTCAGAGTCAGTTCTGGAGATGGTCAGACTGACTCAGAGACAGTTCTGGAGATGGTCAGTCTGACTCAGAGTCAGTTCTGGAGATGGTCAGACTGACTCAGAGACAGTTCTGGAGATGGTCAGTCTGACTCAGAGACAGTTCTGGAGATGGTCAGTCTGACTCAGAGACAGTTCTGGAGATGGTCAGTGTGACTCAGAGTCAGTTCTGGAGATGGTCAGTCTGACTCAGAGACAGTTCTGGAGATGGTCAGTCTGACTCAGAGACAGTTCTGGAGATGGTCAGTGTGACTCAGAGTCAGTTCTGGAGATGGTCAGTCTGACTCAGAGACAGTTCTGGAGATGGTCAGTCTGACTCAGAGACAGTTCTGGAGATGGTCAGTCTGACTCAGAGACAGTTCTGGAGATGGTCAGTCTGACTCAGAGACAGTTCTGGAGATGGTCAGTCTGACTCAGAGACAGTTCTGGAGATGGTCAGTCTGACTCAGAGACAGTTCTGGAGATGGTCAGTCTGACTCAGAGACAGTTCTGGAGATGGTCAGTGTGACTCAGAGACAGTTCTGGAGATGGTCAGTCTGACTCAGAGACAGTTCTGGAGATGGTCAGTCTGACTCAGAGACAGTTCTGGAGATGGTCAGTCTGACTCAGAGACAGTTCTGGAGATGGTCAGTCTGACTCAGAGTCAGTTCTGGAGATGGTCAGACTGACTCAGAGACAGTTCTGGAGATGGTCAGTGTGACTCAGAGTCAGTTCTGGAGATGGTGAGTCTGACTCAGAGACAGTTCTGGAGATGGTCAGTGTGACTCAGAGACAGTTCTGGAGATGGTCAGTGTGACTCAGAGACAGTTCTGGAGATGGTCAGACTGACTCAGAGACAGTTCTGGAGATGGTCAGTGTGACTCAGAGACAGTTCTGGAGATGGTCAGTCTGACTCAGAGACAGTTCTGGAGATGGTCAGTCTGACTCAGAGTCAGTTCTGGAGATGGTCAGACTGACTCAGAGACAGTTCTGGAGATGGTCAGTGTGACTCAGAGTCAGTTCTGGAGATGGTGAGTCTGACTCAGAGACAGTTCTGGAGATGGTCAGTGTGACTCAGAGACAGTTCTGGAGATGGTCAGTGTGACTCAGAGACAGTTCTGGAGATGGTCAGTCTGACTCAGAGACAGTTCTGGAGATGGTCAGTCTGACTCAGAGACAGTTCTGGAGATGGTCAGTCTGACTCAGAGACAGTTCTGGAGATGGTCAGTCTGACTCAGAGACAGTTCTGGAGATGGTCAGTCTGACTCAGAGACAGTTCTGGAGATGGTCAGTGTGACTCAGAGACAGTTCTGGAGATGGTCAGTCTGACTCAGAGACAGTTCTGGAGATGGTCAGCTGCTTCAGACACAGTTCTGGAGATGGTCAGTGTGACTCAGAGTCAGTTCTGGAGATGGTCAGTCTGACTCAGAGACAGTTCTGGAGATGGTCAGTCTGACTCAGAGTCAGTTCTGGAGATGGTCAGTCTGACTCAGAGTCAGTTCTGGAGATGGTCAGTGTGACTCAGAGTCAGTTCTGGAGATGGTCAGACTGACTCAGAGACAGTTCTGGAGATGGTCAGTCTGACTCAGAGTCAGTTCTGGAGATGGTCAGACTGACTCAGAGTCAGTTCTGGAGATGGTCAGACTGACTCAGAGACAGTTCTGGAGATGGTCAGACTGACTCAGAGTCAGTTCTGGAGATGGTCAGTCTGACTCAGAGACAGTTCTGGAGATGGTCAGTCTGACTCAGAGACAGTTCTGGAGATGGTCAGTGTGACTCAGAGTCAGTTCTGGAGATGGTCAGTGTGACTCAGAGACAGTTCTGGAGATGGTCAGTGTGACTCAGAGACAGTTCTGGAGATGGTCAGTCTGACTCAGAGACAGTTCTGGAGATGGTCAGTGTGACTCAGAGACAGTTCTGGAGATGGTCAGTGTGACTCAGAGTCAGTTCTGGAGATGGTGAGTCTGACTCAGAGACAGTTCTGGAGATGGTCAGTCTGACTCAGAGACAGTTCTGGAGATGGTCAGTGTGACTCAGAGTCAGTTCTGGAGATGGTCAGTCTGACTCAGAGACAGTTCTGGAGATGGTCAGTCTGACTCAGAGACAGTTCTGGAGATGGTCAGTGTGACTCAGAGTCAGTTCTGGAGATGGTCAGTCTGACTCAGAGACAGTTCTGGAGATGGTCAGTCTGACTCAGAGACAGTTCTGGAGATGGTCAGTGTGACTCAGAGTCAGTTCTGGAGATGGTCAGTCTGACTCAGAGACAGTTCTGGAGATGGTCAGTGTGACTCAGAGTCAGTTCTGGAGATGGTCAGTCTGACTCAGAGACAGTTCTGGAGATGGTCAGTCTGACTCAGAGACAGTTCTGGAGATGGTCAGTGTGACTCAGAGACAGTTCTGGAGATGGTCAGTCTGACTCAGAGACAGTTCTGGAGATGGTCAGTCTGGCTCAGAGACAGTTCTGGAGATGGTCAGTCTGACTCAGAGTCAGTTCTGGAGATGGTCAGTGTGACTCAGAGACAGTTCTGGAGATGGTCAGTGTGACTCAGAGACAGTTCTGGAGATGGTCAGTCTGACTCAGAGACAGTTCTGGAGATGGTCAGCTGCTTCAGACACAGTTCTGGAGATGGTCAGTGTGACTCAGAGTCAGTTCGGGAGATGGTCAGTCTGACTCAGAGACAGTTCTGGAGATGGTCAGTGTGACTCAGAGTCAGTTCGGGAGATGGTCAGTCTGACTCAGAGACAGTTCTGGAGATGGTCAGTCTGACTCAGAGACAGTTCTGGAGATGGTCAGTGTGACTCAGAGACAGTTCTGGAGATGGTCAGTCTGACTCAGAGACAGTTCTGGAGATGGTCAGTCTGGCTCAGAGTCAGTTCTGGAGATGGTCAGTCTGACTCAGAGTCAGTTCTGGAGATGGTCAGACTGACTCAGAGACAGTTCTGGAGATGGTCAGTCTGACTCAGAGTCAGTTCTGGAGATGGTCAGACTGACTCAGAGACAGTTCTGGAGATGGTCAGTCTGACTCAGAGACAGTTCTGGAGATGGTCAGTCTGACTCAGAGACAGTTCTGGAGATGGTCAGTGTGACTCAGAGTCAGTTCTGGAGATGGTCAGTCTGACTCAGAGACAGTTCTGGAGATGGTCAGTCTGACTCAGAGACAGTTCTGGAGATGGTCAGTGTGACTCAGAGTCAGTTCTGGAGATGGTCAGTCTGACTCAGAGACAGTTCTGGAGATGGTCAGTCTGACTCAGAGACAGTTCTGGAGATGGTCAGTCTGACTCAGAGACAGTTCTGGAGATGGTCAGTCTGACTCAGAGACAGTTCTGGAGATGGTCAGTCTGACTCAGAGACAGTTCTGGAGATGGTCAGTCTGACTCAGAGACAGTTCTGGAGATGGTCAGTCTGACTCAGAGACAGTTCTGGAGATGGTCAGTGTGACTCAGAGACAGTTCTGGAGATGGTCAGTCTGACTCAGAGACAGTTCTGGAGATGGTCAGTCTGACTCAGAGACAGTTCTGGAGATGGTCAGTCTGACTCAGAGACAGTTCTGGAGATGGTCAGTCTGACTCAGAGTCAGTTCTGGAGATGGTCAGACTGACTCAGAGACAGTTCTGGAGATGGTCAGTGTGACTCAGAGACAGTTCTGGAGATGGTCAGTGTGACTCAGAGACAGTTCTGGAGATGGTCAGTGTGACTCAGAGTCAGTTCTGGAGATGGTGAGTCTGACTCAGAGACAGTTCTGGAGATGGTCAGTGTGACTCAGAGACAGTTCTGGAGATGGTCAGTGTGACTCAGAGACAGTTCTGGAGATGGTCAGACTGACTCAGAGACAGTTCTGGAGATGGTCAGTGTGACTCAGAGACAGTTCTGGAGATGGTCAGTCTGACTCAGAGACAGTTCTGGAGATGGTCAGTCTGACTCAGAGTCAGTTCTGGAGATGGTCAGACTGACTCAGAGACAGTTCTGGAGATGGTCAGTGTGACTCAGAGTCAGTTCTGGAGATGGTGAGTCTGACTCAGAGACAGTTCTGGAGATGGTCAGTGTGACTCAGAGACAGTTCTGGAGATGGTCAGTCTGACTCAGAGACAGTTCTGGAGATGGTCAGTGTGACTCAGAGACAGTTCTGGAGATGGTCAGTGTGACTCAGAGACAGTTCTGGAGATGGTCAGTCTGACTCAGAGACAGTTCTGGAGATGGTCAGCTGCTTCAGACACAGTTCTGGAGATGGTCAGTGTGACTCAGAGTCAGTTCTGGAGATGGTCAGTCTGACTCAGAGACAGTTCTGGAGATGGTCAGTCTGACTCAGAGTCAGTTCTGGAGATGGTCAGTCTGACTCAGAGTCAGTTCTGGAGATGGTCAGTCTGACTCAGAGTCAGTTCTGGAGATGGTCAGTCTGACTCAGAGACAGTTCTGGAGATGGTCAGTCTGACTCAGAGTCAGTTCTGGAGATGGTCAGTCTGACTCAGAGTCAGTTCTGGAGATGGTCAGACTGACTCAGAGACAGTTCTGGAGATGGTCAGTGTGACTCAGAGACAGTTCTGGAGATGGTCAGTCTGACTCAGAGACAGTTCTGGAGATGGTCAGTCTGACTCAGAGACAGTTCTGGAGATGGTCAGTCTGACTCAGAGACAGTTCTGGAGATGGTCAGCTGCTTCAGAGACAGTTCTGGAGATGGTCAGTGTGACTCAGAGACAGTTCTGGAGATGGTCAGTCTGACTCAGAGTCAGTTCTGGAGATGGTCAGTCTGACTCAGAGACAGTTCTGGAGATGGTCAGTCTGACTCAGAGACAGTTCTGGAGATGGTCAGCTGCTTCAGAGACAGTTCTGGAGATGGTCAGTGTGACTCAGAGACAGTTCTGGAGATGGTCAGTCTGACTCAGAGTCAGTTCTGGAGATGGTCAGTCTGACTCAGAGACAGTTCTGGAGATGGTCAGTTGCTTCAGAGACAGTTCTGGAGATGGTCAGTGTGACTCAGAGACAGTTCTGGAGATGGTCAGTCTGACTCAGAGACAGTTCTGGAGATGGTCAGTCTGACTCAGAGTCAGTTCTGGAGATGGTCAGTGTGACTCAGAGACAGTTCTGGAGATGGTCAGTCTGACTCAGAGACAGTTCTGGAGATGGTCAGTCTGACTCAGAGACAGTTCTGGAGATGGTCAGTCTGACTCAGAGACAGTTCTGGAGATGGTCAGCTGCTTCAGAGACAGTTCTGGAGATGGTCAGTGTGACTCAGAGTCAGTTCTGGAGATGGTCAGTCTGATTCAGAGACAGTTCTGGAGATGGTCAGTGTGACTCAGAGTCAGTTCTGGAGATGGTCAGTCTGACTCAGAGACAGTTCTGGAGATGGTCAGTCTGACTCAGAGTCAGTTCTGGAGATTGTCAGCTGCTTCATCCTCCTGCTCTTCACCTAAACTCTCCGCAGCTGTTGTGGACGTGCAGCTGGTTCCAAGAGTTTAGGAGAGAACCTGAGATGGATCTGCCATTGTGTCTTCAGAGCACTAAAGGTACGCACTTGTAGGAGTATTGGACCACTATTGGCCTCTATTCTAACTCAAAAAGAACATTCCGTCCAGCCAAAGTCTGCTCTTACCCACCAAGGATGCAAACAAAGACATATATCTGTCCTATACGAACTGCAGACCAATAAATATGCCAGAAGAGGCCTCCTCTCTTCGTGTGATGTAAAGCAGAGACCTGGTACAAACAGCACCACAGATGGACCCAGATAATTAACCTACGCCTTGTCCATTCCAACAAAGTTATGCATTAAAACTTTATCACTCATCTGTTCAAGAGACGGATCTCATGCATTAACGTTACTTTACAGGAAAGGTCATAGCTATATTTTGTGCAAACTGTTGAAATCATCATGTTTATTATTGGTTGGATAAATGCTTATTCAGTATCATTATTCACCAGTTTATGTTGCTACAAATGTTCCAGTGTAACATGTTTTTAAAGGTACGTAAATTGAAGTGGAGTAAGACACATTTATTTTATGACATTTCATGTCTAGCAAAGGTAATTCGAATCCTCTCCACTATCAGTACAGAGGGCCATACCACAGACTCAAGGAGACGCCCCTTTTTCAGACTAGGGTGTGCGGTCCGCATTCTTTAGTCTTGTCTTAGTCTCGTCTCTGTCTCTCCTTCGTTTTCTAAGTCTAATTTTTCCTTTCTTCTCGTCATTTTTGTTGCGTTAAGTTTACTTTGCCGGTGATAACATCTTTTCACGATAAGTCGCCAAACTTTTGTTCAAGTATCATTTTTGTAGTTTGCTTTAACATCGCTGCCTTGACCAAAGCAGCTAATTTAAGAAGTTATACTTCTAAAGTTTTTGAGTCGCTGTGAAAGGATTTTTATTGAGTTTTTCATTTGGCATTAAAGGGACATTTGCCATACTCTGAGACTTTGACGCTGCCTTACGCTGACAACAGCTAAACTCTCCCTGAGTGGTATCACGCTCGCTGTTAACGGGACACCTGGCGACTGGCTGTGGATCTTTTGGAGGACAAACCACGAACCGCTGCTTGGAGACGGGAACACCAGCCCTGCGACACCCTGCGGGATAAAGGACAAGGACCAACATCCGAGCCCCTGGCTGATCCTGGAGGCTGGCTGTCGTCACCGTCCCCTTTCCGCACCGCGAGTAACATAAGGCCAGTGTCGTTATGTAACAGAGATGGCGCTCCTAGTCTCAGTCTATTTCCACCTCTATTCCCTAAATTTCCAATAATTTAAAAAGTCATACTTTACTCCACTGCAATTCATCATTAGTTAATCAGTAATTCTGCATAACAGTTCTGTTCATAATTACATTCCTTTCAATATTTACCTGTGCTTCAGTATACTATTCCACCTTATTGTGTAAATAAACGTTATACTTAATCTAAATTAAGTTGAGTTTGGTGATCTTTATCTATTAAACTGATTCCCTCCTGGTCAATCCTTCCCTCTTAAGACATTAGTTTGGGTGTTTTAATCTGCACGTTAGCGCAAGGCTAACTGGTACCAATTATTATTATTATTATTAGTTATTACTCTTAACCTTTGTCTTGGTTCAGTGTATATATATATTTATATATGTATGCTACAGTTACATTAGCAGTGTTATCTGTGATATTTTTAGGTGGCGAGTGTAAAATATTTGTATTATAATAAGGAATAAAAACTAAGCTAATTACGTTTCCCACTGATCCAAACTGACACTGCACTTCATTATGTCCCATACACCAGTTATGTCCCACAGTATGTGGTCCCAAACAAACTGTCCTGAAGAAGCTGCTCTTACAGCACAAGCATGCACCATGGATGGATTATAGAACTGGATAAGGAATGACATCACGACTGCCGTTGTTTTCAGTGGCTCATTGGAGCATGATGCCAATAAAGTTTTTTACTTCCGCGTTACTTCCGCGTTGTGCGGCCCATAGAGGGCGCACTGTGGCCCTGGAGCAAGCCCGGTGTTGCTCCACGTACCACGTGACCAGCTCTGACCAATGGGAGCGATGGCAGGCTAGAGCAGTGACGTCACAAACCATAAAAAGTTATTTTTTAGACAAATTAAAGATTTCAAAGAGGGAAAAAGTCCATGGTGTGTGAAAAAAGAGAATAATCACTACAAAATCCGACCATTTTCTCACCTCTGAAACAGAAGCCCGAGCTTCAGCTGCTGTAGGAGCAGTGCCTCTACTCCAAGCTTCTCCAGGGTGACCAAGCTCCACACCTTATCACTAAGGGAGCGCCCAGCCACAGTGCGGAGGAAACTCTTTTTGGTCAGATTCATTTTGATCATAGTCGAGAGTGGAACCATAGATCAACCAGGACATCTTTACCACAACAGACCAGGAACTCTCCACTGACCATGAGTGGGCACCACCCTTTTCTGGTCAAGAATCATGGCCTTGGCAGTGCTGAATCTCATTTAGCCACTTCACTCGGCTCAAACCTTGCCTTCAGTTTACTTCCGTTGACCACCACCAGGTTCAGCGGTTGACGCCACCACAGGCACCAGAGACCTTAAGGCCACAGCTCTGAACGGCTGGATCAACAATGCAAATGAAGAACATTTTTATCTCACACTCAGTGGCTCAAACTTATCAAAGTTGAATAGAAAATGGTATTTCAGGAGTATTTGAAAAAAAAAAAAAAAATGCTCACAAAAGAATTACATTGTTTTACCGTATGAGCATAATAGTAAAGGTTTAATATCTCAAAAAAAAAATAACTCCTTGAACCGCCACCTTCTCGTGGTGGAGGGGTTGGGGTTAAATTCTGGCAAACCCTCCACAGCTTCTATTGAAGAAGCAGAGGCTGGGGACTCAAGAGATGGATTCATCCATGACCTAAACCAGTGATTCTCAACCAGTGGGTCGCGGCGGGCGGCTCGGGCTGGTGGCGCAACGGCCTCCATTCTAGAGGCGAGACGAGGCTGTGCACGTGCCCAGGCTCTCAGTGTGCAGCGGCACAGGTTGCTATGGTTACTTGAGCAGCAGATATGGGACAGTGATTTAATTTCTGCTGGACTCGTGCAGTGTCACCATTATTCTGGAGATTGATGCCATCAGTGCTGGAATAAGTGACTTGTTTTATTAGGACATTTTTATGCATTTAGCTGAAGCTACAAACAGTGTTTTTTTGTTTTTTTAAGTTTGTTTTTTTAGTCTGTAAATCTACTTCTCAGTTGTTATAACTTTATTTTGTGTTTGTGTATAAAAGCCCTGTTCAGTTTGCTAAAAAGGCTGAAGATACTTAACTGAAGAGTTAAGTTTTTAAATTAAGTTGCAGCTTATGGGGTGTTCCCTCTGCAACACTGGCACTTGGTTTATCTTTAAAATAGTTATTTTTTGTGTTACAGACTGTGATATTGTGATATTATTCTGTCTCAGGTTTAAACGGTGCAGTACTTTATTAAATTCATTTGATAAGTTAAAATATATATTTTTATTTGGGTCGTGGCTTGACATAATAGGGCGATGGGTGCCGAAGCCAGAGCAGTTGAGAACCACTGACCTAAACTGAAGTCACTGACGTGGTCAAAAAGCTCCTCAGTGGCAAGGCACCAGGGGTGGATGAGACCCACCATGAGTGAGTACCTTAACGGTATTGGGGAGGATGATTATAAAATAACCTTTTTTTCTATATTACTTAAAATTGCCTTCACTGATCAATAACTGACTGAAGGAAAACTGCTTCTCTCCCACTTTCTCCCAGCTGGACAGGTAAATAAGCTGTGGTTTTGTTGTGATATAACTTTCTTGAGCTTGTTAGATATGATATGAACTAGTGTTCTGTCACTGTGCATGCTAATGGCTGCTAATGCTGCGAGCTATAATGAGAGTATCAAATGAGTTAGAAGTTATTTAATAAAGTTGTTTATTTTATAATCTTGTACCTAAGGCTACTCTAATGTTAAAAACAGAAAAGAAAGGGAGACTGTGTCTGTGTGAATCATCTTGCATCTATGACAGTGTTTTCATGTCTCCTCCTCTAACACAGGCAGTGGGGAGAGCTCCAGCCTCTGCTGTGTCCAGGAGCCCTCAGATCTGTGTGAAAAAGATTTGTTTTATTTGCTAAATAACTGGAATTTAGACTCTAAACTGTTGCTCAGATGAGCTCATGTAACTAACTACACACAAGTGTTACAGCAGAGCAGCGGTGCTGCCTCACACAGAGACAGCTCACAGAGCAGGCTGCAGGAGTCTTCTCAGCTAAAGTTTAGAAGTGTTTGTTACATCTGTTGTAGGGCTGGGGCTTTAACATAATTAATTACTCAAAAATTCTTTAAAAAAATAGTGTATTTAATCGCACCTGTCTATGGCAACACAAAACCTTTCTCAATTCCTTGTTTTCTGCTATACGCTAGCTAGAGCCGAACATCTGTGTCCAGTTGGACCGTTATACATCCCTGACGTGGACGTACTGTGTTTATGCCAATATCAGTCACACACAGGCTGCTCCTGTAACAAGTCCACGTCTTCACAGAAACAAGGCACCAGGCCCCAGCCTCCGTTCATCCTCCCAGCTGACTGACGCTTCAGAGGTGACTGAAATCTTATGATTATATGGTCTGTGATAATGTAATTTTGTCTTGTAATTTTACAGAGAGGCTGATTTCTCTGTGGGAGGAGTTGAAGACGTGAGGCAGGAGCAGCAGCAGAGGAAAGAGCTATCACTTCTGATACTGCTGTAAGTACATAGACTGGTATATTTCTGTTCCTGTTCATTTTAAATTCTGTCCATAAAAACATTTTTGGAGGGTAATTTGCACATTTACATCAATAAAAACATGATAAATGCTAATATAGCATTATAGCCACTCTACTTGAGCCTAGATTTAAAGACATGAAATGTCTTCCAAAAACTGAGAGAGATGAGGTGTGGAGTTCATTAGCACAAAGTAACCCCCACATTCAGAATCCTGAAGCAGAGGTCCCAGTCAAGAAAAAGAGAATCTTCTTGCAGGCAACATCATCAGATTCAGACATGGATGAAGAGGCAGAGTCCATCCAAAGTATACTGGACCGGTACAAATCAGAGGCCAAAACTGGCATGGATGAGTCCCCTTTGCAGTGGTGGTTGAAAAGAAAGGACTCATACCCTAAACTAGCCCTTACTGCCCGCAAATATCTCTCCTCACCTGCCACCACTGTACCATGTGAGAGGCTCTTTTCTCTCTCAGGACATCAGACTGGTGTATCTCAGTAATTGGCTCAAAGGGAATGAGGAATAGATTTGCTGAATACAAAGTAAAGTTGAATTCTGTCAGTTCTGTAAGGCACTAAGTTTAAGGTTACACACTTCATAATATTTACACTGTTGTGAACCACAATTGTTATAAAATTGAATAATTAAACTTATTTTTGGTAAAGTTCTAAAAGATTCCGTGTTTTTTTAGGTAAGTTTGTAGGTTTAGTAAAGTATGTAAAAGTTATTTCAAAATAAACTTTCTAAATTTAGAATTTTTTGTTTGTATGTGAATTTATAATGTGATTAATCACGATTAATTTTTTTCATATATATATATATATATATATATATATATATATATATATATATATATATATATATATATATATATATATATATATATATATATATATATATATATATATATATATATATATATATATATATATATATATATATATATATATATATACATATATACTACTCAAGGCAACTCGGAGAGAAGTGAGCCAACTGTCAGAGCTCCAGAAAGGTGCAATGAAACAACAAGCACCCAAGAGGTACAGCAAGATGTCCATACCTGAAGCATTGGAAACTGCCAAGCAAAGACTCCAAGCCTTGGCCACCCGACTAAAGAGGTACACGAGAGAAATCGAAGGAAGGCGAATAAACCAGCTGTTCTCAACTCAACCAGCTAAAGTGTACTCTCAGTGGCAAGGTAATAACAACAGAGCAGACCCACCAAGGCTGGAGACTGAACAATACTGGAAAGGCATATGGGAGAAGGAGGCGTCACACAACAACAGTGCACAGTGGCTGGAGGATCTAAGAGCAGGCCACAACAAGAACCAGACAGACAGGCAGACATCCAACAAAGAGTCTCAGGCCACACCTACTGGCTGAAAAAGCAATTCGGACTTGAGAAGTGTGGGCGCATGGTGACAAAGAGAGGGAAGGTAGTCCATACAGTAGGGGTCCCACTCCCAGACGGCAGAATAGCAGACATTGAGGACAGCTACAAGTACCTTGGAATCTAACAAGTAAATGGCAACCTGGACCAGGCCACAAGAAAAGCAGCCACAGCCAAATACCTCCAACGAGTAAGGCAGGTCCTAAGGAGTCAGCTCAATGGCAAGAACAAAGTCCGGGCAAGCAACAGCTATGTCCTGCCGGTCATCAGATACCTGCGGGAATAATAAACTGGCCAAAGGAAGAGATTCAGACCACAGATGTGAAAACACGAAAGCTCCTGACCATGCATGGAGGGTTCCACCCCAAATCCAGCCCTGAGACTGTACACTAAGCCCAAGGAAGGAGGCAGAGGACTGGTGAGTGTCAGAACCACTGTCCAGGATGAAACATCCAAGATCCTTGACTACATCAGGAAGATGGCCTCAACAGATGAAGTTCTCAGTGAATGTCTCAGGCAGTGGAAAACAGAGGACGAGGTGCTGGAGGAACCATCATGGGAGGAACAGCCCCTACATGGGATGTACCATCAACAGATAACTGAAGTGGCTGACATCGAGAAATCCTACCAATGGCTAGAAAGGGCTGGACTGAAGGACAGCACAGAGGCACTGATCATGGCTGCACAGGAGCAGGCCTTGAGCACCAGAGCAATAGAGGCCAAGATCTACCATACAAGACAAGACCCCAGGTGCAGACTGTGCAAAGAGGCCCCTGAGACAATCCAGCACATAACTGCAGGATGTAAGATGCTGGCAGGGAAAGCTTACATGGAGCGTCATAACCAAGTGGCTGCTATAGTGTACAGGAACATCTGTGCAGAGGATAGTGTACAGGAACATCTGTGCAGAGGATAGTGTACAGGAACATCTGTGCAGAGGATAGTGTACAGGAACATCTGTGCAGAGGATAGTGTACAGGAACATCTGTGCAGAGGATAGTGTACAGGAACATCTGTGCAGAGGATAGTGTACAGGAACATCTGTGCAGAGGATAGTGTACAGGAACATCTGTGCAGAGGATAGTGTACAGGAACATCTGTGCAGAGGATAGTGTACAGGAACATCTGTGCAGAGGATAGTGTACAGGAACATCTGTGCAGAGGATAGTGTACAGGAACATCTGTGCAGAGGATAGTGTACAGGAACATCTGTGCAGAGGATAGTGTACAGGAACATCTGTGCAGAGGAGAGTGTACAGGAACATCTGTGCAGAGTACAGCCTGGAAGTCCCGAGGTCAAGATGGGAAACACCTCCAAAGGTGATAGAGAATGACCGAGCTAAGATCCTGTGGGACTTCCAGATCCAGACAGACAACATGGTAGCGGCGAACCAACCGGACATTGTGGTGATGGACAAACAGCAGAGGAAAGCCGTTGTGGTTGACATCGCAATACCAAGCGATTGTAACATCAGGAAAAAGGAACACGAGAAACTGGAGAAGTACCAAGGCCTCAAAGAAGAACTTGAGAAGGCCTGGAAGGTGAAGGCAACAGTGGTGCCCATGGTCATCGGAGCACTCGGGGCAGTAACCTCCAAACTGGAAGAGTGGCTACAGCAGATCCCAGGAAAAACATCAGACATCTCAGTCCAGAAGAGCGCAGTCCTAGGAACAGCAAAGATACTGCGCAGAACCCTCAAGCTCCCAGGCCTCTGGTAGAGGACCCGAGCTTGGATGAGACCGCGGCGGAGGGCGAGAGGACAATTATATAATAATAATAATTATATTTTTATATATATATATTTTTTTATATATATATATATGTGTGTGTGTGTGTGTGTGTGTCTGTGTGTGTGTGTGTGTATATATATATATATATATATATATATATATATATATATATATATATATATATATATATATATATATATATATATATATATATATATATATATATATATATATATATATGTATATATATATAAGACAAAGTATCTGTATAATAACTCACTGTCAGGTGGTATCATGTCATAGCTTCCATGGTGCATCAGGGGCTGAACATCTGCAGAAGACAGAAATGCTTTATTAGACAATAACTTCAGTTTGAACAAACACTAAACAGCTTACATGTGTTCCATGACCACTCATACATAAAGCTCTTACATGAGCTTTGTTTTCAGCTCTACACAACTGGCCACTGTCCAGGATGTACCCTGCCTAAGGCCCAAAGTTTGATCACTAATGGAAAAAAGTAAAAGTTGAATGATTGAATGTGGTTTGCCCTTGATTTGCAACTTGAAACTCTTTCATAGTCTTATGCCTTGTTACAATGACCCAAAGGTGAACATATTTAAAGAGGACACGGGATTCAAAGGTTTGTTTTTATTTATCTGACTTGTTTTTTCTTGGTTTTGTTGCGTTTCTTTAGTTCTTCTTTAATTAAACAAACCCCCTGTGCCCAAAGTAACAAAAGAAAGGTGGACACTGGGAAGCCGGCCCAACAAAACATAAGGACAGCGACGTAGGGCCGTAGTCCGGCCGCGGCGCCGCTACCCGACCCTAACACAAAACAACCCCAAACTAAGCCCTAAACAAACAAAAGCAAAAACAGGACAGCCAGTCCCACCAGGTCAAACATAAGCTAAGGCTAACAAAACGTGCTACACAGGCCTGGAGTGGGCCCGCAGCATGGCAGGTGGAGCCAGCGGAGCTCATGAGCGTGCACGAGCGTGCACGAGTGTGAGCGTGCACGAGTGTGAGCGTGCACGAGTGTGAGCGTGCACGAGCGTGAGCGTGCACGAGCGTGAGCGTGCACGAGTGTGAGGAGAGAGCTGGAGAGCGGGAGCCAGAGCAGACAGAGAGAGACCAGGGTGGTGCACAGGTGACCTATAATAGGCTCTGATGGGCAGCAGGGATGTAACGATTCACTGAAGTCATGATTCAATTCGATTCACGATTTTCTGTTCACGATTACGATTTTTTTAGATTTTTATCAGCAGACTTAGTTGCAGTATAATTATGACTTTTTTTTTTTTTTTACAGAGCCTGTTTGTGTCTCCTTATCAAACTTAAAATGTTGGACGTTTCATAATTATTGAGGTGTAATAAAAAAGTAGATATTAAAACAATAACAAGTAAAAATTACAAAAATATATAACATAATTTGTTAGTGACTTTTATTAACATCTTTCTACTCTTCCCCAAAAATAAAGACACTTTAGTAGCAAGCAATGCACAGAGGAGCAGCTCATCATGAATCCACTCCTCAAGAAATATAAAATGAGCCTAATAAAAGTCAAGTCTTGTAAAAATATCAGCGAGGAAAGACTCCTCCTCAGTAAAGACTCTGATCTCCATGGAAACGCTCTGGGGGAGGGGCCACTGAAACTTCAGATAAACTTTAGCTGTTGTTAGCCACTTAGCTTTCCTTTAGCTCGCTGCTAACAACTAGCTACTTTCTGAACGATGGTAAACAGAGCAAACAGGAGCAGCCTAAATAAAACCTGCAGAGGAGTCTCTGTCCTGGGCTCAGTGTTGTTGTTGTTGTCCAGGGGCAGGACGATTTTGGCTCATTTATCCAATCACAAACTTGCTTTTTTGTCATGAAAAAGATCACTCGCTCATCTCTCATAGAGATCTAGAGAAGCTTGGCATCAATAGGGATTCACACCAAAAGCAACCATTCATTTCCTCTGTACACTGGTGCACAGAGGCGACAAGCGTCCTGAACATGCTCCATGGAGCAACATCGCTGAAGCAAGCACCAAGCACAGAACAAAATCTGAGAGACACTAAACAGGAGTCAGGTCAGTCACAGAAGTCGCGTTTGAAACCTCCCGCCCAGAGTTGCCAGGTTTGCGGTTTTCCCGCATAACAGGGCTGTTTTGAAACTGCTGCTGCGGTGGAATTTTTTGAGCTGCAGGTTGTGGTTTTGTTGGGCTAATTTTCAAATGTGTCGCAGTCACAGAAATGTGTCGCAGCCACAGAAATGTGTCGCAGCCACAGAAATGTGTCGCGAGGAAAAAGTGGGGGAATTTTTTATTTCTTCACAGTTCACTCTGGTTTTGTGTCTCTGTGTCTCTGAGCTGTGCCTGTCCCGTGCCTGTGCTCCCCCTCCCATCCCCTCACACAGAGCAGGCTCCTCACAGCTGTGAGGTCTGTGACCAGGCCGCTCTCACCTCGCTGCTGCCCCCACCTGGAGCATCTCAGACATGACACGAGTAGGTTTATGTCAGAAAGAGCTGGAGAGAAGTATCATCACTCAGCTGCACAGCTGCAGTAAAAACAGTCTCAGGAAATGCAGCTGTTTCAGAGGAAAGATAAGACTTTACCCTCTGTAGGTTTTTACTCAAACAATTTTTCTTCACGTCAATAAGCACAGAAATCAAGGAGAGACCCTTGATTTTAAAATCGTTAAATATGGCTAAAGATATTAACAGCCTAATAACTCTTAAAGACGTGCGTCTAGCTCAGGATACAGCAGGAAGTGCAGAGAGCAGGGGCTGCTGGGAAAGAAAGAGAGCAGCGACTTCACAGGACGTCCCAGAGGTTCAGGGGAGATTAGACTCAAATAAATAAACAGCGTGGAACAAACAGGTTTATAATTATACTACGATACATTACATACATTTTCTAAAGTGGTACAGCATAAATGAGGATAAATTAAAAAAATAAAATAAAATTTATAATAGGCCTATTTCTATTTTTATATGCATTTCTTGAAAACATTCTGGCAACAATATTTTTATTATAATTATTTTATTGCTATTAAGTGTATTGTATAAAATAGACTGATGCATTTAAGAACCTTTTCATTCATCTGGGTTAAAATCAATTAAATAAAAAAAAAGAATTGTGTCATAAAAAGTAAACTTGAAGATGTTTTGTTATTAATAGTAGAGTATGAAAGTACTTAAAAGGTTTAATTTAGTAACACTGTCCGATCTAGACAAATTGGGTTATTTTTCTTCCAATTTTGTTGTTTTTGAGGTCTCATTGGGCTGGAAATTTTTCTGTGAGCTGGCAACCCTGCTCCCGCCCCTCGTCAGACACCTGAAGAGGGGCTGGCGACGCGAGAAAAGAGAACTGAGCTTGGGAAAGAGTCGCTTGTTGCTTTTGGAGTGAGTCCACCATTAATACAGAGTCTGGGCTGCTCTGAAGTGAGAGGACGATCCGTCAGAGAACCAGGCTAAAGTTTATTGTTTGACAAACTATATTTGAGATAAAACTGCAGTATATTTGACTCTCGAGTGCTCACAGCAGTGAAGAGAACTCTGGAGACAAGAGAGAGGAGAGAATGACTAAGTTAGTGAGGTAATGTTTGACTGCTGCATGTTTTATAAAGCGTTTAACAAAATACTGCAGTTAGCAAACTATAACTGTACTGTAGCAATTATATCGACTGCATGTAACATTTGTCATAAATGCTAAAGTTAGCTGACCTGCTAACTAGGCTAAGTAACCTAAGTAACCTGTACATGGGCACGGGAAGTCAATTTCACCTGGGGGTGCTGCGCGCTGGGCTGTGTGCGACACCTGGTGGCGAGGGGTACAATTTATTATAAAATGTATTTACCTTTCATGGCATTTTTAGTTTATTTTACTGATAAATAAAGTATTAACGTATTAACACCACAGCGTGTCCTGTTTACACAAGAACTGCAGCAAGTTTTTCTTGAACAGAAGACATTTGCTTTGCTTTGTGTGCAGGTGTTTCTCCTGTCACAGCTGCAGACAGGTGAGGGGCGGGGCTCCTGTCACAGCTGCAGACAGGTGAGGGGCGGGGCTCCTGTCACAGCTGCAGACAGGTGAGGGGCGGGGCTTCTGTCACAGCTGCAGACAGGTGAGGGGCGGGGCTCCTGTCACAGCTGCAGACAGGTGAGGGGCGGGGCTCCTGTCACAGCTGCAGACAGGTGAGGGGCGGGGCTCCTGTCACAGCTGCAGACAGGTGAGGGGCGGGGCTCCTGTCACAGCTGCAGACAGGTGAGGGGCGGGGCTCCTGTCACAGCTGCAGACAGGTGAGGGGCGGGGCTCCTGTCACAGCTGCAGACAGGTGAGGGGCGGGGCTCCTGTCACAGCTGCAGACAGGTGAGGGGCGGGGCTCCTGTCACAGCTGCAGACAGGTGAGGGGCGGGGCTCCTGTCACAGCTGCAGACAGGTGAGGGGCGGGGCTCCTGTCACAGCTGCAGACAGGTGAGGGGCGGGGCTCCTGTCACAGCTGCAGACAGGTGAGGGGGCGGGGCTCCTGTCACAGCTGCAGACAGGTGAGGGGCGGGGCTCCCGTCACAGCTGCAGACAGGTGAGGGGCGGGGCTCCTGTCGCAGCTGCAGACAGGTGAGGGGCGGGGCTCCTGTCGCAGCTGCAGACAGGTGAGGGGCGGGGCTTCTGTCGCAGCTGCAGACAGGTGAGGGGGCGGGGCTCCTGTCGCAGCTGCAGACAGGTGAGGGGCGTGCGCTGGTTACTGTCCTGTCTTAGACGGGACATGCTGTTGCTATAGCAACTTGCACACTTCTCACACAGTGTCCTTTCGTGTGGGCAGTTTTTGGACTTGTTTTTGAGTTTGACCACAGAGCAACGTGATCTCTGACTCTGACAAACCTCTGTCCTCATGTATTTCTGTTCCTGATGTGAGAACATTTAACACGGATCAGAAAGTGATTCAAAAGAGACGCAAAAAGCGAAAAATGCATTGTTGCAGTTACGACGTCCCCAACAGTTGGGGGCGCTGGAGTCAAATTTGGGGGTGCTGCAGCCCCCCCTTCCCGTGTCCATGAACTGTAACTAACGTAGTTTTCACTGAGGCCCACAGTGATTGGACACTCAGAGAGATGACGGCTGAAGTGTGTGATATCAGACCAGATACAGTACATTACTGTATTTTTTCCTTGTTGTCAGTGAGCAATCACCACAGCTGTATAAACAACTGCCCCAAACCTATTCATCTCTCTGTTTGTTTGTTTTAGTGTTGTTATGATACTAAAATTTCAACTTGATTTCGATACAAAAAAAACAACTTGATACTCGATACCGATTTCAACATCACAGTGACAAAAATGACCACTTTTCCCTGAGGTAGTACACAGCTATAACCACTCCCTTTACTGTTACCATGTTATTCAAACTATACTCTGTATAGAATAATATTATTAGGCTGTTATCATATATGTAGCATACTTGTAAAGTTTTCAAACTTATATTTTCTATGAAAGCAGTGGTTATAGGTTTATCCTCCAACAGAACTCTGATGTCTCTGTGGTCCTCAGCTGTGTAGCTACAGGATGATCTTTTATTCAACACAATGCTAAATAACACAGTCAGTAGTTTGTATGTGATCCAAAATTACTTCAGGTTATGATAAATGATTCCTCAAAGGTAAAGTTTAATTACAGTTTTCCTGTTTCCATTTTCTATAACTGGCAGTAGGTTATTAGCTGCAGCAGCCATGGTTCAGATTTATATTGTGAGTGTGTGATTTTTCTGGACTGAACTTGGCCCCTGGCCCTCAGGTTTAAAACGTGAGCCACTGTGGCTGCAGGCAGTGACAGTGATGGTCAGAGTCAGGACCACAGCAGTGCTTCTTTAAACATGGCTGCTTTGTTAACACAGCTCTCTCGCTCCTTGCTCTGCTGGAGACATTTGTAGTTATTTAGTTTGTTTTATGTTTGTTTGGAATGATGTCGCTGAGCAGTGACTCCTGGGAAAGCCCGCTCCGCTCCTGCAGCGACACTCGAGGTCTGTGCAGCGGTGACAGAGGCCAGCGAGTGAACACCTGGTAGTAAATTGTATTTAAAGATGTGTTGTGATGGAGGAAAGTTTTATGCAGCGCTGACTGAGCCTGGCCTCCTCCTGTGCTCCTCACTGAGAGGAGGAGCTGCTCCTGTGTTTCTGCAGCGCAGGTAAAGACGTCACATTGTCCATACTTTTCCAAACAAATATCTCATTTAGATACTCATTTTAGTATCGATTAATATCTTGGTATCGATTTTTTTTAACAACCCTTTGTTTATTTATAAAAAAAGATACAGAACCAATACATGGATGTGAAAGAGTAAAGTTAGTGAGGAGAGTAGAGAACTCACCAGGAGCTTCAGCCATGATGTGGTCTCAGGTTCCTGCAGAGAGAGGAACACTTGTTATTCAGAAGGACACAGCACAGAGACCAGGACGGACCCCCCCCCCCCCCCCCCCCCCCCCCCCCCACATGGTTGAAAATTAACAAAACTATGTCAGTTCGTTTGTGCTCACAAAATGAGAATTTGTGCACAATTGTTTTTTTTTAGAAAATAAACTTTTTTTTTTTTTTCAGACCAATCCATGTTTTATTTACAAATGTGGAATTATGTGAACAAACTGCATTTAGAGGGTTAAAAATATAAAAATTTATTCACTTGTGTTATGTTTGATGAGAAGTTTATGATCAAAAGCAAAAAATAGTTTTAGTCTTCATGTTATATTTTTAAATGTGACCCAGTGAACTAAAAAGCTTTGAGAGGAAGAACGTGACTTTTTTAAAAGAGGCCTGAGTTAAATCATCACTGAGACTAAACATGCAATAAAGATTAAAGTGGACAAAAAATACAGGTAAACATTGGTTTGTTTACGAAATCACTGACCCTGACCATTTACTGTGTTTGAAATAATAACACTTCATAAAAAACAAACGGATCTCAAACTTTTATTTCCTGAAAAAGGCGTTTCCCTCATGAAAGGGCGATTTTTACCTTTTATAAAACTGTGTTTTGAACGCAGGCCATATGTTATGTGTATGTATATGTTGTGTTGTGCAATAATTATTTGTTTGAGTAACAAATAAAACAATATCGATATTTAAAAAATCAGTCAAAGTCAATCCAAACCAACCAAGCACGCTCTCGTCTGTGATCGCACAATTACCCTTGAAAAAAAAAAAAAAAAAAAAAAAAGCAGTTTTTTCGAGTTAGTCCAAACTCTTCTTCGAGTCGAGTTTATCGATGTAACATTTCTGTGTAAGACTTTTTAAAGCTCTGTGATTACAGACAGAAAATAATTAACTTAAAAAAACACAAACTCACCGCGTAACGGAAAAGTTCACCTCACGGCGAGTTTCACATCAGAAGTGAAAGCATTTGTTCTCCTCCAGGAAGCTGCGCACTGAAAAACAATCACGGAAATAAAGTGGCCTAAAGCACGAAAGTTAAGTCAAAATAACAAAATAAAATAAAAAAAGTTTAAGGTTATTGGTGGACAACGTAAACATTAAAAAGAGACTACAAGAGATTACAGTAATACAGAAATATGTTTAAAATGTGTAGCGTACATTTTCTCTCTGATCTAATCTACCAACATTTATTTTACCAACTTTGTCATTTTATTTCAGCATTCGATAATTAATAATTACACACACTTCACGTTTCTGACATAATTTAGAGCCCATCCCTCTCTTATTTCACTGTTGAAACAATATTTTATTGATTTGGTTCTAACTTTATATTTAATGAGAAAAACAAGTGCGTCTCAGTTCACGTCCCTCTGAAAACCACCAGGGGGCGCTGTTTGTCCTCTAATTCACAAACCTGCTGTGGAGCTGAGGAGCAAAGATTTTCAGAGTTTTATTTATCAGCAGTTTTTATTAAAGACACAACACAAAATATACAATATTTATATAAAACACAGGAGCATTAATGTCACAGTGGTTTAGTTTATTTCATAATAAAAAGTTAGACTGCAGTGAAAAACCTTCCCCTGATGGTTTAAAGCTCGAGGTTAGCTTTTCTTAAGGCAGGCTTTATTGTCCCTGGGACAAATGTGTCCTCTGCATTTGTCCCTGTCCCTCACTGTCTCTGGGTTAGACCAGGACCAGGTCTGGGCCGGGACCAGGTCTGAGCCGGGACCAGGTCTGATCCGGGACCAGGTCTGATCCAGGACCAGGTCTGATCCAGGACCAGGTCTGATCCAGGACCAGGTCAGGACCAGGTCTGAGCCGGGACCAGGTCTGAGCCAGGACCAGGTCAGGACCAGGTCAGGACCAGGTCTGAGCCAGGACCAGGTCAGGACCAGGTCTGATCCGGTACCAGGTCTGATCTGGGACCAGGTCTGATCCGGGACCAGGTCTGAGCCGGGACCAGGTCTGAGCCGGGACCAGGTCAGGACCAGGTCTGAGCCGGGACCAGGTCAGGACCAGGACCAGGTCTGAGCCGGGACCAGGTCTGAGCCGGGACCAGGTCTGAGCCAGGACCAGGTCAGGACCAGGTCTGAGCCGGGACCAGGTCTGAGCCGGGACCAGGTCTGAGCCGGGACCAGGTCTGAGCCGGGACCAGGTCAGAGCCGGGACCAGGTCAGGACCAGGTCTGATCCAGGACCAGGTCTGAGCCGGGACCAGGTCTGAGCCGGGACCAGGTCTGAACTGGGACCAGGTCTGATCCGGGACCAGGTCTGAGCCGGGACCAGGTCTGAGCCGGGACCAGGTCAGGACCAGGTCTGAGCCGGGACCAGGTCAGGACCAGGACCAGGTCTGAGCCGGGACCAGGTCTGAGCCGGGACCAGGTCTGAGCCAGGACCAGGTCAGGACCAGGTCTGAGCCGGGACCAGGTCTGAGCCGGGACCAGGTCTGAGCCGGGACCAGGTCAGAGCCGGGACCAGGTCAGGACCAGGTCTGAGCCGGGACCAGGTCTGAGCCGGGACCAGGTCTGAGCCGGGACCAGGTCTGAGCCGGGACCAGGTCAGGACCAGGTCTGAGCCGGGACCAGGTCTGAGCCAGGACCAGGTCAGGACCAGGTCAGGACCAGGTCTGAGCCGGGACCGGGTCTGAGCCGGGACCGGGTCTGATCCGGGACCGGGTCTGAGCCGGGACCGGGTCTGAGCCGGGACCGGGTCTGATCCGGGACCGGGTCTGATCCGGGACCGGGTCTGATCCGGGACCGGGTCTGAGCCGGGACCAGGTCTGATCCGGGACCAGGTCTGAGCCAGGACCAGGTCAGGATCAGGTCTGAGCCGGGACCAGGTCTGAGCCGGGACCAGGTCTGAGCCGGGACCAGGTCTGAGCCGGGACCAGGTCTGAGCCAGGACCAGGTCAGGATCAGGTCTGAGCCGGGACCAGGTCTGAGCCGGGACCAGGTCTGAGCCGGGACCAGGTCTGAGCCGGGACCAGGTCAGGACCAGGTCTGAGCCGGGACCAGGTCTGAGCCAGGACCAGGTCAGGACCAGGTCAGGACCAGGTCTGAGCCGGGACCAGGTCTGAGCCGGGACCAGGTCTGAGCCGGGACCAGGTCAGGACCAGGTCTGAGCCAGGACCGGGTCTGAGCCAGGACCGGGTCTGAGCCAGGACCGGGTCTGATCCGGGACCGGGTCTGAGCCGGGACCGGGTCTGATCCGGGACCGGGTCTGAGCCGGGACCGGGTCTGATCCGGGACCGGGTCTGAGCCGGGACCGGGTCTGATCCGGGACCGGGTCTGAGCCGGGACCGGGTCTGATCCGGGACCGGGTCAGGACCAGGTCTGATCCAGGACCAGGTCTGATCCAGGAACTCTTTCTTTATGCACAACATGTGAAAAACATTACCACATCAACAAAAACATAAAAACTAAATAAAGAGAGAATCTTTACGGCAAAACCAAACCAAACCCTGGATTTTGTGAACGTCCCATGCCTAGGAGCCACCGAGCAGCGCCCTGTCCCAGCATCTCCAGGATAATTAATGATTGTTTACTGTCTGTGTGGTAAACAGAATGAAAATGCAAGACTTGCATAAAAATAATTGACTGAATACTTCCTTCCTTTAACGTCTGGTTACATAAAATCTCATATTTTCTCTTCCTCTTTTTTCAGAAGGATGTCAGTAATCTTTTACCACCAGAATCCTGTAACACTGGGTGGTTTTGTTTGTTTTGTTTGTTTTGTCAACAGTTTGTGTCTGTGTTAAACCAACATCAGAGCAAACAATCAGACTTAAACACGCGAGCTTGTTCAGTTCTCACAGAACTGTTTTTACAGAAACATTCTGTAATCGTCACTCAGCCCCAGCTCCATCCTGCTCTCTCTGCAGTCTCTCTCAGCTCAACTCAACTCAACTTTATTTATAAAGCATTTAAAAACAACACAGTCGGCCAAAGTGCTGTACACAGCAATAAGAAAATAAAAACACAACAAAGAAAAATCCATGTAAGGAAATAAAAGAACAGAGATTTATGCCTAATATAAAACACAGGTGAATCAATAATAAATAATAAATAAAACCAATAAAAACTATAAAAACAATAAAAGTCAACATCTCAAACTGAGGTAAAAGCCAAAGAGAAAAGGTGCGTTTTAAGAGAGGACTTAAAAACAGGAAGTGATTCAGCTCAGGTCTAAGGAGCAGGGGTACAGTCCACAGTTTAGGAGCAGCAACTGAGAAAGAGCGGTCCCCTCTAAGCTTCCTCCTTGTTTTTGGGACGACTAACAAAGATTGATCTGCAGACCTTAGAGCGCGCAGGGCTGCAGGGCTGAAGCAGGTCACACAGATACTGAGGGGCGAGACCATGGAGGCGTTTAAAAACAAATAAAATAATTTTAAAATCAACACGGAAACGAACTGGAAGCCAGTGCAATGACTTTAAAATTGGGGGAATGTGTTCATGTTTTTTTGTACCAGTTAAAAGCCGAGCAGCAGCGTTTTGAACAAGCTGCAGTCGGGCAAGCGACGTCTGGCTGAGCCCAACATAAAGTGCATTGCAATAGTCTAAATGATTTGTAATAAAAGCATGAATTAAAATCTGAAAGTGATGTTGAGAGAGGACTGGTTTGACTTTGGCGAGCTGTCGCAGCTGAAAAAAGCTTGACCTCACAACTGAGCTGATCTGAGCATCCAGTTTCAGATCAGCATCCAGTCTCACTCCCAGGTTTGTTGCTGTAGGCTTCACGTAATGTGTCAGAGCACCCAGGTCTCCAGTAACAGTTGTAGCATGACTAGGCCCAAACAACAGGACCTCAGTCTTTTTATCATTAAAATTCAAGAAGTTTAGCGACATCCATGCCTTGATTTCATCAACACACACTAGAAGTTGTTTTGCACAATATGCATGTTCTCACTTTAGTGGCATATAAATTTGAGTATCATCTGCATAAAAATGGAATGAGATGCCAGGATTGACCCAAGCGGAAGAAGATACAATGAAAAAAGAAGAGGCCCGAGAATGGAACCTTGAGACACTCCACACCTGAGAGGGGCTGCAGAGGACTCAGCGGCCCCAACTTGAACACAAAATTGTCTACCTGTAAGGTAGGACCTAAACCATTCCAAAGCACAGCCCTGAATGCCCACAGAGTTCTGAAGCCGGGACAAAAGGATCTCATGGTCCACAGAGTCAAAGGCAGCTGTTAGCTCCAGCAGAACCAGAAGGACACAGCGTCCAGAATCTGTGGCTAAAAGAACATCATTAAACTCTCTCAGTAGTGCTGCCTCTGTACTGTGCAGGGTTTTGAAGCCAGACTGGAACACCTCGAGGATGTCATGTGCATCTAAGAACCATTTCAACTGGCAATAAACATTTTCTTCTAAAATTTTTGAAATAAAAGTGAGCTTAGAGATTGGCCTAACATTTGAGATGACCGAAGTGTCTAAACCAGGCTTCTTGATCATTGGTTGCACCACATGTAGCATATATGATTTAGTATGCAATATTATAAGGGTCATTCAGAAGGCTAGTATCAGAAGTTCTTAGATTCAGCTCAGGGAGGAATTTGGTTTTGTTCAAAATCACACGTGGACACAAAAATGCTGTGCAGAAGGTGAGTTATATTGAAAGAGAATGTACACAATATATACAGTATTTACATTGAACTTTTAAGACACTAATAAACAAAACCAATAATACATTGATCCAGAGAAAGTTCCCTGGACTGAGTCCATATGCTGTCCAACCCACAGTTCAACCCGCCCACACAGGGCTATAGTCTTCAGCTGTCTTTGGGGACAGTCCAAAAGTCTTTTAAAAATCTTGTGTGACACCCGTGTGGGTGCGTGTGTGTGTGGGAGAGCAGGCTGCAGTGCCTCCTACCGCACTGGAAGGAGTTTACGCTTGGTTCAAGCTCGAGGCCTGGTAGCTCGCCATCCAATGAAGGAACCTGGCCTGTGTAAAATAGGGCCAATATTAAGTAACTCTTGTCTAGAATTAACAATATAACCGCTAATAATAATAACAATTATACCATTAGCATATCTCTCTACATGTACATGATTTTCATTCAAAATATTAGTAATGTAAATACATAACCAATAAAATAATTGTTTGAGTACTCAAATATTCACAATATTAAATAATTCAATGTTACACAATATCACACAATGCTACATTATTGAAATTGATTTGAACATCAAATGGTGTTTGACCATTTCAACAATTTGGCTTAAACAGCAGTGAACCAATGGTAGTGGCCACACTAGTTACTTCAGTTTACTTTAGTTAATTACTTTAGCCAAATGAGAGTCATTATTTAACCAAAGAAATACAACAAACAAGTGCAGCTTTAGCAGTGGTTCACAATACATGTGAATGGACAGTGCAGCTAGCGCCAGCGCTAAGCTAACACTGTCCCAACCCAGTGTTGCCAGATTGGGCGGTTTCCCGCCCAATTGGGCTACTTTTGCTCTTTCTCGGCGGAAAAAAATAGCGTTGGGTGGGTGTATAATATTTGGGCTATTTTTAGACTTATGGGGCGGGATTTTGAAAATGCAAAATAAACTTATTTTAATAATATTTTTTAAATTTCCTGATAAATAATTGTATATATTTGCTGGTTATTGATGAATAAAATGAATTTGTAAAATAGAAGTAGTAATATTAGTGTCATTAGTTGTGAATCACATGTCTAATTATGGACCTCTGATTGGTTGAAAAAAGTAAACACTCTGCAGCCCTGTGAGTGGGGCCAACAGTGTTTCCTCTCAAGCTTGGAGTTTTAGCGTTTAGCAACCTGCAGAAGTGGGGGAAACACAAGAAATCGTACAGGAAGGAGACTGACCCAGAGCTAAAAATGTGGATCGCCCCTGTCCTGGAGGAGTGCAAGCATGGGAGAGAGCTATTTGTTTTTCTGTTTACACTCATTATGGAGACTGTTTATTACTTTTTCCATTGGCAGTTGTGAAGTTTTGAGTGCTCAAAATATTATTATTGTTATTTCATATGTATTACAGTTTTAACATTAAGATTGTAGAATGGTTGTGATTTGGCCGGGTTTTTATTGCGTTTGGCGGGTTTTACGTTATATTTGGGCTGGAAACTGTCAGTCAGATCTGGCAACCCTGTCCCAACCCATTTCTAACTCCGCTAAGTTCAACAAACAAACACTCACCAGTTCCCGTTTATCAATGCACCCCATTTGACATTTTTTCAGACAAGAGAGGCATCTACAAAGTTAAGAGGCATAACAGTGAGTAAAACGACAAGTTAAAGAACCAGAATAAAGGGCGCAAAATGCTTACCTGCAGCAGCTCAAAGTTAGCCAACTCCACATGCACTACTCACTACAACGGGCCGCCATATTTATGCTACTCAAGCCAGAAGTCTCGCGCCAAGTCTTGTGCCAAGTCTCGCGAGAACTAAGTCTAGCTAGCTACTAGTCTAACTTAGAACAAGTCGTGAGAACTGGAGAAGAGGCAGAGAGGATGAACTCCAGCAGCACAAAAAATAGCTAAAAAACCCTGGGTTACACACAGCATGTTTAAAACTCTCAGGCACAATAACATTTGCCAAGCTGGAGTTTAAAATGTGAAGCACATACGGAGCCAAAGTGGAAAAGACCTCTTTAAATAAACGAGGTGGAAGTGGATCATTTGGAGATCCAGAAGGCTTCACATGAACAATCATTTTGTTTAAAAAAGGCAAACTGACAAGATCAAACTGGTCAAAAACAGCAGAAAACCTGACAGAAATTGATGGGTCATACAATGGATGGCAAATTAAGGCCCTAGTACTTTCAACCTTACTAATAAAAAAGTGCAAAAATCTCTCACAGACCTCAGCTGAAGCCTCCTGGGAGGCAGGTTGTGGGACATTCAGAACATTATTAATAGTTTTAAACAAAACACGGGGGTTGTTGCAATGTGACACAATAATATCAGAAAAATGCTTCATTCTAGCAACTTTCACTGTTCTCTGATAAAAACGCCAACTGTCTCGTAATATTTGAAAAGACACCTGCAGTTTGTCTTTTTTCCACTTACGCTCAGCTCCTGCATTCACGTCTAGCAGCGCGTGTAACGTCATTTATCCACGGCTCAGGAATGGGTTTGGAGTGCCTTGTTTTCATGGGAGCCACAGGATCTAATATTGACAGACGAGCTGAGTTAAAGCGAGAGGATAGTTCCTCGACATCTGCAGTAGGGCACACATTCTCACATGGGCTCGCCATCGAGTTCTGACTAAATGCAGCGGAGAACTGAGCAGCAGTGGAGGAATTTACAACACGACGGCGTTGCGCAGGAGCGCACGACTTAACCACAGGACAAGACAGAGGGAAATCAAAAACAACAGGTTTATGGTCAGAAAATGTTGCATCACAAAGTGTCAGGTTCGAAACAGTAAAACCATGCGTTAAAACCAAGTCAAGAGTGTGCCCACATTCATGTGTTGGACCAGATACACACTGTGTCAAATTAAAAGAATCAATGAGGTTTAAAAACTCTTTGGCCAGCGGTTTATCCGAACACACGTCGATGTTAAAATCACCTATGATTAAATCACGATCATATTGTGGCATTATTCCAGCCAAAAAGTCAGGAAAGTCTCCCATAAAGTCTTGATTGTATTTTGGCGGTCTGTATATAACCGCGCACAATAATGGGAGCGCAGTGCCGAGCTCGAACAAGTTCATTTCAAAGCTGGAAGAGGATGCTGTCGGGCTCAGCTGTTTACAAATACATTTTTTCTTGTAAACAGTCGCTAAGCCTCCCCCACGACCAGACGTCCGAGGGGAGTTAAAAACATGCAGTCAGATGGTAAAGGTTCACAGAGAGCGCTGCACTCACGACAGACATCCAAGTCTCATGTCATGTCCCATGTCTTTGTCTTGTTTTCTGTGTTTGTTTCCCTTGTTTTATTTTGTATTCCCAGTTAGTTTCCATGTTTTTCTGGTTTACTTCCTGCCTCTTGTGTTTCCCGCGTGTGTGATTGCCTGCCCCGCCTTAATGTGTTTCACCTGTGCCTCATTCCTTTGTGTATTTATGTCCTGTGTCCTCCCCTAGTTTTTGTCGGTTCATTGAGTTCATTGTGTTTGTTGAGTTTGTTGAGTTTTTGTTGAGTTTGTTGAGTTTTTGTTGAGTTTTTGTTGAGTTTTTGTTGAGTTTGTTGAGTTTGTTGAGTTTTTGTTGAGTTTGTTGAGTTTTTGTTGAGTTTGTTGAGTTTTTGTTGAGTTTTTGTCTTGTATGGTCGTGGTTTTCGTCTTCTCCGTGAGTTATATTAAATCTATTTTTGAGTCTGCATTTTGGGTCCGTCCTTCCTGTGTTCCGCATAACCTGACATTTCAGTAACACAGAGAAAATCCAACTCGCTTAACGAAAAGCTGAACAACGCTCCCTTCATCACTCATTCATTTTACACAACTCAGCTCATCACAAAATCATTGATTGATTGAGAGTCAGCAGTTCACTCTAACACATGCATGTGTTTGGACGGTGGGAGGAAGAGAAGCCTCAGTAACACTGAACCACCAGAGAGTTCATGTTGGCCTGAGAATCAAACCCACAACCTCCTGCAGGGAGGCGAGAGCACTAACCACTCTGCCACTGTGTCCCCCTCAGAAAATAACAATGACTTCAAGTTAGAGAATAAACCTTTCACAAAGCAGGAGCCCATCAGTGGTTTATCTCACAGTAAAGTCAGAGTTTAGATAAAGTTAAACTGAACTCCTCTGTAAACTGTGATTGTTTAAGGAGCTGTGGCTGAGCTGTGACAGATTCATATAATGAACATTTGAACACAGACAAACAGAATATAACATGGTTTATGTTTTTACAGCCACACACTTTTGTCACATGACTAACATATGACAGAGGTTCATGCACCAGTTTGGTCTAAACTGCTGTTAGTTCACTTTTTCTAAAGTATAAAGTTATTAAAGTGGCTTGGACATTTGTTTTTGTTACAGTCAGACATAAATGAGGAGGTTTACAGAAAAACTCACACAACAACAACAGAAATACACAAGATTGTATTCATGGCTTTGTAGCTTTAAAAATAAAAAACTAATTCAGTGTCATTTATATCATTTTATATCTGTTTCAAATTTAGTGTTTGTTATAAAAATGAAATCATATTAAACCTTTGCTTTGTGGAAAAGACATTTCCCTTTTGTTTTTTACATCGAGGAGTTTTAAAATCACTTGAGTAGTAGGTATTAATATCCTTTTGGAGGGGGGGATAGCCCCCCTCCTCCTTGTGACCTCTCCGTGACCCCTTGACCCATGCCTCTCCCCTGACCCATGCCCCCTCCCTACCCCTAACCCTTTGTTCATGTGTCCACAGTACATCCTGCCAAGTCAGATGTCCTCTAAAGATAGCTCTACTTGTATTTTCAGTTCTGTAGCAGATACAATGGTGTACTGTTGGAGGTTTATTATATGTTTTTGCGGGAGAACAGTCAATACAATGGCCCTCTGTCTGCAGAGATAACCCATGTGTTTGCGGGAGAGTTGTTAATGCAATAGTCTGCTGTCTAATGAAGCCCTCCCGCAGAGTTAAGTGGTAGCTGTGACCTGTGGATGGATGCTGACAATGGCAGTTGTTCAAAAACTATAAAGGAGAAATGTCTTAAAAAATGAATGAAAGTCTTAAAACTATGACTGTTGTAGATGTCACAAACCCACTCGCTATGATCATATGAAACATTTTTTTTTATATCTGTAATTGGGTGTATGTTGACCATGTAATCAAAGGTTTTCAACACATAGTGTAGTTACATCTGACGAGAAAAATCTTACAAAAACACATTAGTGATAAAGAATTATAAGAGTTAAAGATAAGCACTAGCTTTAGCCCCCATAGTAATACAAAACTGTGTAAAACTGCGTACTGTGTAAAAAAAAACCTTAAGGATGTGTTATATTTAGCCAGAAAAGAGGTCTTTACTTAAATTTGACACTTTTCTCTCTTAGTTATTTTCCCTGTAAAAAAAAAAAAAGGTTATTTTGATAGTGTGTCACTGTTTTTCAATCTAGACAAATGTAGTTAGCAGTGTTAACGGCTATAGTTGTAAACAAAAATGCACTAGTTTGTAATGCACTGGGTACATTAATGTAAAGAGATGTAGACCTCATTTTTAAAAAAATGAAGAAAGATAATAAAGAGGGAAAAACATATTTTGGTGGTGGCTCATTTTGCTAGTTTGAAAGGTGGATCAATGTAAAGAGATATATATAGGACTAAAAAAAGAAAGAGGACAATGTATTAGATGAGGACACAAACTGATCAGATTTTACTGAATAAATGTTATTCCGTTGTTACACTTTAAAAGGGTTTATGATACTGCAGTAGTATTTCTTACCATCGTACTGATAATGGTTTGTTGGAGCTGAATGAAAATATATTGTAAAGTATTATATGGTTTACATTTAAAAAGAGGAAAGAAAGATTATTTTGAGTGTATGTCACTGTTTTTACATTTTACTAGATGAGGACATAAACTGATCTTTTACTGAATAAATGTAATACTGTTGTTAACTTCTCCTGTGATGTTTGTGTAGTGTTGTGCAGGGTTGTGTGTCTTGCTGTCGTACTTTAACACATCACTGTGTAGTGAGCGGTCTAACACTGTGTACACAGCACTGGTATAAAGTACAACTTTTTCACTCATCTACAAAGTTTTAGAAAATGAGACCTAAGCATCTATAAGGTGTATTTTTTCCTCATCAAATGTTAAGTGACTCAGTTCAGTGAGCATGTGTCCAAGTGGAATTAGATAAATATTTGATAAAGTATACGCTTAGTCAAGATGAGTTTACTTGTTTCAGTCACACTGCACAATATATCCGTCATAAATGCACATAAACACTTGATGTTAGACAATAACACACCAAATGTGTATTTATCAACAATTCACCTGTTTTTTCTCATTATTATTATTATTATTTTAATGTAAGTAGAATAATACAAGGTGTGAACTTCAAACCAAAGCACATGGTTTATTCAGATCATAGAACTGTTTAAAACAAGTTGGGACATTTCAGTTTTGTAAAATAAAATTAAAAATTACACATTATTCCGTAAATGGTTTTACTCCTTTTCTGATCTCCGGCACAGTAAATATTCATCTCTATAGTATACAGTGTTGTGTAATGTAAATGTACTGTTTACATCTGACAGTGATCACATGAAAGTCATTCATTCACCACTGACTGCACACCGCTAATCTGGCACAGTACCTCACACATTTATGTATAAAGTATATGCTTATACATTGTTTGTATTTCTATTATATTTTGCATAGTTGTCATATTTTATATTTCTATCGTATTTGCATGCTATTTAAAAATGCCTTTTTGCCTATTGGTAGATTATTATTGTTTATTATACACCAGAGATTTATGTGACATTCAGTGTGGACAGCAAAGAAAGAATTTTACTGCACAGGGAAACACACTTATAAATAAATAAACTTTGAATTTCTTGAATCTAGAATTGAGTAAATCTATTAGTTTTAGAAAAAATACCATGGGTCTTTGATATTTTTATCTTTATGTAATTAATCTACTGTTTCCATGTTAGCATAGTATCAGTCACAACCCATAAGAACTTCATATCAAACTCTTAAAATATCTCTTTTTTTGTTGCTTTCGTTACCAAAAACATAAATTATGGTCTATTAAGAGACAATTGTTAATATCAAACCAGGTTTGAGCAACTTTATGTTCCCTTTCTATCATCTGCCAACTTTATAAATCTCAATCAAAGCACAAAGGTTACAAACATCATTAATGAAAATAATAAAAGAATTTTTGGAGCAATCACAGAACCTTGTGGTACTCCACAGACTACAGTCTTAAATCCTAACAATGTATTGTCTGAGTGAACAGTTCATCTGATACCAAAACATTTTCACAATTTCTTTTTAATTGGCTATGTTGACAGTATGATTTTAATTTTTTAAAAAAATCCAAATTAATGTATACCTATTGAATATTTGTCATTATCCAGAGCAGAGATAACCTCCACTAAAGAGGGCATTAATGCATTATTTATTATTTATGTATTTTTTCCCCTAAAACTACATTATTGTTCACAAAGCTTTTTGTTTGTTTCTTTTTTCCAAACAAAAGTATTAATATAACAGAAAGATATATGGTGCTTCTCACCATTTTTGAATACTTGAGTGACATTAGCTGTCTCCGTGTCGTCTGAAAAGACTCTATGTTGGAAAGATTGTGTACATATTGTACATTTTAATGCTCTGTTATCATATATTACAGTAACCCCCACAGTACTATGGATTTCATATTTTAATTTACTGTGTTAGACTCGTCTACAAAATAACTGTAAAAAGGACTTCTGCTATAGTTTCTAATTATTTATTTATAAAAGAACTCAGAAGCTGTTCACAACGTTCTACTCGTATTATTTTTAATGTTATAATCATGTTTTTATTCTATTATTGAAACTGAGGTTAAATTATTCTTATAAATCTTTTTCTCATTTTCACTAGTTACATTTTTAAGTATACTTCATATAAAACAAACTGCTTTTGTCATTTATGGTTTCCCTTTGCACACATATCTACTGCCAGGACATTAGTGTTGGTTATAAACTTCTACCTATTTGGGTACAAATGACACTTAGGTAAACTACATAGCAAACACAATTTTTTTTTGTTTTGTCTTGAAACCCCAATTATTTCAAGTGTCCCAAGTCTTACCAGTTTACATGCAGGCTAATACAAATACCTTTTTCCAGAAAAACAGTCAATAATATCACTTAACACTTTTTCCTTGTAAAGGATGTTTGTGAAAATACTTTTTTTTTCTAAGTGCAGCACATTATTGAGTTATCCTGCTGGGTCTGTCAATTACAGATATTAAGACATTTTAAGACACATTTTATTTAAGACAATATTGCAAAGCGTTACATACAAAGACTGATTCCTTACTGCTTGTTTTTATTGCCAGTATTTTTGGTACACAATTTATAAAATGTTCAAAGATATTATACAGATGTTCTGTAAATGCAATATAAAAATATACTTGGCTTTTTGTCAGTATGTATCTGTATAGTCTAGCGCTTGTTCACATCATCCTGAATTAAAATTAGAAACATACAGTTATAGAGCTGGACATCAAAAGCTTTTTTCTTAGTTTTTATTAAAGAAATAATAACTTTCTAACACGATCAACTAATACAACAGTCAAATCTCCTTTATAGCAAACACTAGGAATGTGGATGTTAAAGTTTATAAAGATTCATTGGTTTGTTCAGAGATTTCTCCTGTTAAAAAGTCAATCCAAAGCCAGATTTTTAAATTAACACAAATGATATGCAGCATTAACATTATGTACTTTAAATAAGTGTCTTTCCGTATCAATGCTGTCTTCAAAATGTAAACACTTTATGGCTCTCTTTGGATTTTAAAACACCTAAATTTTGTTCCTCACAGTATGTTTTAAATAATAATCTCTATGCTCTGTAATATCAATACTATAATATCAAGCATACAAAATAAAAATCCTTATTGTTTATTGTTTAAATAAATAAAAAAAAGAGAAAATATTTACACATTTACTTTTTTCATCACAACTATTAGATGTCAAACGTGTTGGCATCGTACCATCTGCTCTCCCGATGCAGTCGCTTACATCCAGAGTTGGAATGATAACAGTTCCTTTTATCATTATTGACTTGTTTTGTTTGACACCGCCTGGTCTTATGAACACATTTCCGTTTCTAGACCACAATGATTTTCTATATACGACTCTACTCTACTGTTTTAAAGTACTTTTGCTTATTGTAATTAGACCCTGTTTAAAAGAATGTCAGTTGGTGTTTTTAACACACACCACAACACACAATTAGTCATATTAATCAATTTACATGAACCATTATAATTACAATACACACACTAAAAAAACAATAACACCAGACTCATCTAAAATTACTTGAGGTTAAGAAATCTCAGCTTTTAAAGTAACAAGGCCTGATACTATACACTTCGGAAAAATAACAATATTTATATGTAATGTATTTGTTTTATTGTAAGAAAAAGGTGTCCATATTCTGCTATTTCAGCATTTTTTCTTTATTAGATGTTTATTTATATATTTCAATGCCCGTCAAGCGAGTGATTTTGGTTTGAGTAAACTCAGTGTCGCTGTTGGCCTGGTGTTGGTCGTTACGTGGCAACTTGTTACAAGTTCACTTATTTTGTTTTGGTTCTTAACAAATCCAGGAGTTTTTGTTCAAGTCTTTGAAGTTCTTCTGACGGAGCATCCTCCCATCATGCACCACAGCTGTAGTCTCAGTACCCATCATGCACCACTGCTGTAGTCCCAGTACCCATCATGCACCACTGCTGTAGTCCCAGTACCCATCATGCACCACTGCTGTAGTCCCAGTACCCATCATGCACCACTGCTGTAGTCCCAGTACCCATCAGGCACCACTGCTGTAGTCCCAGTACCCATCATGCACCACAGCTGTAGTCCCAGTACCCATCATGCACCACTGCTGTAGTCCCAGTACCCATCATGCACCACTGCTGTAGTCTCAGTACCCATCATGCACCACAGCTGTAGTCTCAGTACCCATCATGCACCACAGCTGTAGTCCCAGTAAAGCTCCTCATCCAGTTTGACATCTTTTTAAAAAACTATTGTTTTTTTATATTTCAAAACATTTCAGGTAATCTTGAAAAATCTGCTCTGAAGTAGTTTAGGATGTAGTATTCAAATGGACTGAGTACTCTAGGCGTTCATAAAATGTCTTTACCAGCCCCTGACAATATAAATCAGTGGTGTAGTCTATATTTCTGTAGTGGGTATACTGTGGTGATTTCCACCTCATACACAGCAGTGTTAGTGTCGCTTAATAACAGGTTGTTTTTGGGCTTGTAGTTTTTAGTGTTTTTAGTGTTTTAGTTTAGTTATGTGATATGGTAACATGTACTGTACCAACAACAATGTTACATTCCATATGAATGGCATAGGTTCTGGTGATTTATTATTATTATTATTATTATTTTTGATGGGTTATAAAAAAATACTGAGCCAGGTGATGTAGTAGGCGCCATCTTGGATAGGTCACTGCTTTTCAGCAACTGAACAGCTACAGGTATTGTCTTTGAATCTATCCACCAAACAAAGTTTGTTCACAAACACACGCGTTGGAGGACATATGTGAAAAACTGTCAGGTGCTCTGATTGTAGCAGTGTGATCAGGTGATTAGATAAATGACATCAAACAGAGTGTATCAAACAGATGTGGTGTCTGTGTGTCTGACCAGAAATGTGCCCACCCAGTTAACCAAACAGATCCATACAGACGTGTTATTTTTTCTGTGATTAGTAAGGTGTACAGACTAAGTCCATATGAAAAGAACATTGTAAATTTTGATTTTTTAACTTCACAGCCTGTAGTCAACTTTGCAATATCACAGCATTGCCCATAGTCTGAGCAATTAGAAGCCAATCTACCCCATCACCCAATCCACTAACAACTCTCCCTCATGCAGCAGCAGAAACAGAAACACTACATGTCCACTAAAGTAGAGAGGAGTAAGTCTGTTTCATAAATGATAAGATGCAACACACACACACACACACACACACACCCACACACACACACACACACACACACACACACACACACACACACACACACACACACACACACACACACACACACACACAGTGACGGGTGGTGGTGACTCTGGGTGGAGGGGCTTATAGCACATGACTACTCACCATCAACACCAGGCCACAGACAGCAACTGTTCCACTTCCACACCAAGAAAATATTATTTAATGCCAAGTTCTCACACAAACACTTGCACATAACTTCAAGGTACAACTCAACAATTATAAACCACATCAGACAACGCACAACAGCACCTTACCCAACTGTTTTATCCAAATACATATCATCTAACAACCTGACACTGGCAAGAGGCGAACAATAACAGAAGGAGCAGAAAAGGAAAGGCTGGTATCAATGGGCTGGGTGGGCTAAGCCCTCCCTGTCATTTTCAAAGACAAAAACAAACTTAGTTTTTATAGTAAATTAATATATCATTTTTAATAATCTTATATGTGTCTTATATGAGATTCTAATCTTGTACTGGCTACATGCTTGCTGTTGTTTTTTGTTTTAAAATAAACCAATATAGTCCAAGAACTGCATGCCTGTCAATCACCACACTAATGTAATGTGTAATGCAGCTCGGTGGTGACAATTCTTTTTTTGAAAGTAGCCATTTTTGCATTTGTACACTGTAAGAAATTGCTGTTAAAAAACGACAAAAACATGACAGTAGCCTAGTGTTAATCATTTAAAACCGTAGCATGCTGTTAATAGCAAATGTATTCCGGGAAAAAGTTTGAGCTGTTGGGAATTTTCTCAAAATACTGTATAATATTGTAAACTGTGTTGCATTCTGGGAATGAATTTTGAATCCTGCAGTTGAGAGTTATTAAAATCCCAGTCCACTACTGTACTGCAGTCACTGAGCTCAGAGAGGACACAGCTCAGACTCAAACATGAGCCACTTCAACCCTGCCTCTTGTGAGATAATCAAAGGTAAGTTAAAGTACATTTTATTATTGGTGATGTTTGCTTAGTAATGTAATCATCGTATTACTGTTCTTGAACAAACTAATGCTGATCTGAGCGTTTAGCTACAGATAGCCTGAACAAAAAACACTTTACTTAGAATGGGATTACAGCTTTTTTTTATTCCAGAGATAGTAGTGTTTCTTATATTAAAAATACCACTTAATATCTAGATCTGTACTTACTTTGCTAAAAAAAAAATCCCTCTGCAGTAATCAATCACCCAGTGGGCTAACATTACTTTTTACTTTGTAGAAAAGAAGAATACAACTTTTTCCTCCATCTGTGAACATAGAATCAGCAAGACGCTCTTCAGACAAAAGAAGTAAGTTGTGACAAATGTATTCAGTTAAAAACACTGACATCCCATGAATGGCACTCAGTCACTTGGTCCAGTTTTCTGCTCCAGTCTTGGTGTTTAGGTGGAAGCACGTGTCCTATGGGGCAATGCCTCAGCTGAAATAAGTAAGTAAATAATATTTATTTTCTGTTAGCAAGTTAATTATATCCACAGTAAATTATTTGATGACTTCTTTACAAAACCCTAATCTCAGACATTGTGTTTTTTCAGGTGAGTTTGGATTAAGCCAATAAAGGCCACTTCAGGAGAGATTATCTTGAAGAAGATGAAGGGTTTTGCAGAAAAAGATGGTAACAGTCAGCCCTCCCCCTGAAGTCCACATAAATAAGGTTGTTTTGAACTTCTGTGTAAAAATGCAAAGACTTTTTGTTCTTTAAAACATGGAGACATCTAAAAATGTTATCAATGTGAATTTTGAAATAAATTTAAATTAAAGCTAAAGATGACGTTGTTGTACAGCGCATCTATGACTTTGTAATTCTTGTGATATTTGTAGAGCATTAATTTAGCCGAATGTATGTACTAAGATTTTTTGACTGGTTTTGGGAATTGAAGTAACTGAGAGATGCATTTTATTGTGAGACTCTGAGTGGTCCCAGGACACTGCCCAGTGATTAGTTTTACAGTTGATTCAAAAATAAGGTGATTTATGCATTCTAATAGTCATAAACTATAAACCGCAGTATATACCTTTATTTTACTTGTACCATAGGCAAAGCAGGCAAGTATTTCAATATAAAATCACCTTTTACCCATAGTTCCACTGGCCCTGGGTCTTGGTGTAGTGCAGTTAGATGATCTTTGTGGTTTTTTTTTTTCTTAGAAATCCTTTGGATTTAAAACTAGATTATTTCATTAGGCTAAATAATGTATGCAGGCCCTTTAAAAACTAAAACACTAAAAACACTAAAAACTACAAGCCCAAAAACAACCTGTTATTAAGCGACACTAACACTGCTGTGTATGAGGTGGAAATCACCACAGTATACCCACTACAGAAATATAGACTACACCACTGATTTATATTGTCAGGGGCTGGTAAAGACATTTTATGAACGCCTAGAGTACTCAGACCATTTGAATACTACATCCTAAACTACTTCAGAGCAGATTTTTCAAGATTACCTGAAATGTTTTGAAATATAAAAAAACAATAGTTTTTTAAAAAGATGTCAAACTGGATGAGGAGCTTTACTGGGACTACAGCTGTGGTGCATGATGGGTACTGAGACTACAGCTGTGGTGCATGATGGGTACTGAGACTACAGCTGTGGTGCATGATGGGAGGATGCTCCGTCAGAAGAACTTCAAAGACTTGAACAAAAACTCCTGGATTTGTTAAGAACCAAAACAAAATAAGTGAACTTGTAACAAGTTGCCACGTAACGACCAACACCAGGCCAACAGCGACACTGAGTTTACTCAAACCAAAATCACTCGCTTGACGGGCATTGAAATATATAAATAAACATCTAATAAAGAAAAAATGCTGAAATAGCAGAATATGGACACCTTTTTCTTACAATAAAACAAATACATTACATATAAATATTGTTATTTTTCCGAAGTGTATAGTATCAGGCCTTGTTACTTTAAAAGCTGAGATTTCTTAACCTCAAGTAATTTTAGATGAGTCTGGTGTTATTGTTTTTTTAGTGTGTGTATTGTAATTATAATGGTTCATGTAAATTGATTAATATGACTAATTGTGTGTTGTGGTGTGTGTTAAAAACACCAACTGACATTCTTTTAAACAGGGTCTAATTACAATAAGCAAAAGTACTTTAAAACAGTAGAGTAGAGTCGTATATAGAAAATCATTGTGGTCTAGAAACGGAAATGTGTTCATAAGACCAGGCGGTGTCAAACAAAACAAGTCAATAATGATAAAAGGAACTGTTATCATTCCAACTCTGGATGTAAGCGACTGCATCGGGAGAGCAGATGGTACGATGCCAACACGTTTGACATCTAATAGTTGTGATGAAAAAAGTAAATGTGTAAATATTTTCTCTTTTTTTTTATTTATTTAAACAATAAACAATAAGGATTTTTATTTTGTATGCTTGATATTATAGTATTGATATTACAGAGCATAGAGATTATTATTTAAAACATACTGTGAGGAACAAAATTTAGGTGTTTTAAAATCCAAAGAGAGCCATAAAGTGTTTACATTTTGAAGACAGCATTGATACGGAAAGACACTTATTTAAAGTACATAATGTTAATGCTGCATATCATTTGTGTTAATTTAAAAATCTGGCTTTGGATTGACTTTTTAACAGGAGAAATCTCTGAACAAACCAATGAATCTTTATAAACTTTAACATCCACATTCCTAGTGTTTGCTATAAAGGAGATTTGACTGTTGTATTAGTTGATCGTGTTAGAAAGTTATTATTTCTTTAATAAAAACTAAGAAAAAAGCTTTTGATGTCCAGCTCTATAACTGTATGTTTCTAATTTTAATTCAGGATGATGTGAACAAGCGCTAGACTATACAGATACATACTGACAAAAAGCCAAGTATATTTTTATATTGCATTTACAGAACATCTGTATAATATCTTTGAACATTTTATAAATTGTGTACCAAAAATACTGGCAATAAAAACAAGCAGTAAGGAATCAGTCTTTGTATGTAACGCTTTGCAATATTGTCTTAAATAAAATGTGTCTTAAAATGTCTTAATATCTGTAATTGACAGACCCAGCAGGATAACTCAATAATGTGCTGCACTTAGAAAAAAAAAGTATTTTCACAAACATCCTTTACAAGGAAAAAGTGTTAAGTGATATTATTGACTGTTTTTCTGGAAAAAGGTATTTGTATTAGCCTGCATGTAAACTGGTAAGACTTGGGACACTTGAAATAATTGGGGTTTCAAGACAAAACAAAAAAAAATTGTGTTTGCTATGTAGTTTACCTAAGTGTCATTTGTACCCAAATAGGTAGAAGTTTATAACCAACACTAATGTCCTGGCAGTAGATATGTGTGCAAAGGGAAACCATAAATGACAAAAGCAGTTTGTTTTATATGAAGTATACTTAAAAATGTAACTAGTGAAAATGAGAAAAAGATTTATAAGAATAATTTAACCTCAGTTTCAATAATAGAATAAAAACATGATTATAACATTAAAAATAATACGAGTAGAACGTTGTGAACAGCTTCTGAGTTCTTTTATAAATAAATAATTAGAAACTATAGCAGAAGTCCTTTTTACAGTTATTTTGTAGACGAGTCTAACACAGTAAATTAAAATATGAAATCCATAGTACTGTGGGGGTTACTGTAATATATGATAACAGAGCATTAAAATGTACAATATGTACACAATCTTTCCAACATAGAGTCTTTTCAGACGACACGGAGACAGCTAATGTCACTCAAGTATTCAAAAATGGTGAGAAGCACCATATATCTTTCTGTTATATTAATACTTTTGTTTGGAAAAAAGAAACAAACAAAAAGCTTTGTGAACAATAATGTAGTTTTAGGGGAAAAAATACATAAATAATAAATAATGCATTAATGCCCTCTTTAGTGGAGGTTATCTCTGCTCTGGATAATGACAAATATTCAATAGGTATACATTAATTTGGATTTTTTTAAAAAATTAAAATCATACTGTCAACATAGCCAATTAAAAAGAAATTGTGAAAATGTTTTGGTATCAGATGAACTGTTCACTCAGACAATACATTGTTAGGATTTAAGACTGTAGTCTGTGGAGTACCACAAGGTTCTGTGATTGCTCCAAAAATTCTTTTATTATTTTCATTAATGATGTTTGTAACCTTTGTGCTTTGATTGAGATTTATAAAGTTGGCAGATGATAGAAAGGGAACATAAAGTTGCTCAAACCTGGTTTGATATTAACAATTGTCTCTTAATAGACCATAATTTATGTTTTTGGTAACGAAAGCAACAAAAAAAGAGATATTTTAAGAGTTTGATATGAAGTTCTTATGGGTTGTGACTGATACTATGCTAACATGGAAACAGTAGATTAATTACATAAAGATAAAAATATCAAAGACCCATGGTATTTTTTCTAAAACTAATAGATTTACTCAATTCTAGATTCAAGAAATTCAAAGTTTATTTATTTATAAGTGTGTTTCCCTGTGCAGTAAAATTCTTTCTTTGCTGTCCACACTGAATGTCACATAAATCTCTGGTGTATAATAAACAATAATAATCTACCAATAGGCAAAAAGGCATTTTTAAATAGCATGCAAATACGATAGAAATATAAAATATGACAACTATGCAAAATATAATAGAAATACAAACAATGTATAAGCATATACTTTATACATAAATGTGTGAGGTACTGTGCCAGATTAGCGGTGTGCAGTCAGTGGTGAATGAATGACTTTCATGTGATCACTGTCAGATGTAAACAGTACATTTACATTACACAACACTGTATACTATAGAGATGAATATTTACTGTGCCGGAGATCAGAAAAGGAGTAAAACCATTTACGGAATAATGTGTAATTTTTAATTTTATTTTACAAAACTGAAATGTCCCAACTTGTTTTAAACAGTTCTATGATCTGAATAAACCATGTGCTTTGGTTTGAAGTTCACACCTTGTATTATTCTACTTACATTAAAATAATAATAATAATAATGAGAAAAAACAGGTGAATTGTTGATAAATACACATTTGGTGTGTTATTGTCTAACATCAAGTGTTTATGTGCATTTATGACGGATATATTGTGCAGTGTGACTGAAACAAGTAAACTCATCTTGACTAAGCGTATACTTTATCAAATATTTATCTAATTCCACTTGGACACATGCTCACTGAACTGAGTCACTTAACATTTGATGAGGAAAAAATACACCTTATAGATGCTTAGGTCTCATTTTCTAAAACTTTGTAGATGAGTGAAAAAGTTGTACTTTATACCAGTGCTGTGTACACAGTGTTAGACCGCTCACTACACAGTGATGTGTTAAAGTACGACAGCAAGACACACAACCCTGCACAACACTACACAAACATCACAGGAGAAGTTAACAACAGTATTACATTTATTCAGTAAAAGATCAGTTTATGTCCTCATCTAGTAAAATGTAAAAACAGTGACATACACTCAAAATAATCTTTCTTTCCTCTTTTTAAATGTAAACCATATAATACTTTACAATATATTTTCATTCAGCTCCAACAAACCATTATCAGTACGATGGTAAGAAATACTACTGCAGTATCATAAACCCTTTTAAAGTGTAACAACGGAATAACATTTATTCAGTAAAATCTGATCAGTTTGTGTCCTCATCTAATACATTGTCCTCTTTCTTTTTTTAGTCCTATATATATCTCTTTACATTGATCCACCTTTCAAACTAGCAAAATGAGCCACCACCAAAATATGTTTTTCCCTCTTTATTATCTTTCTTCATTTTTTTAAAAATGAGGTCTACATCTCTTTACATTAATGTACCCAGTGCATTACAAACTAGTGCATTTTTGTTTACAACTATAGCCGTTAACACTGCTAACTACATTTGTCTAGATTGAAAAACAGTGACACACTATCAAAATAACCTTTTTTTTTTTTTACAGGGAAAATAACTAAGAGAGAAAAGTGTCAAATTTAAGTAAAGACCTCTTTTCTGGCTAAATATAACACATCCTTAAGGTTTTTTTTTACACAGTACGCAGTTTTACACAGTTTTGTATTACTATGGGGGCTAAAGCTAGTGCTTATCTTTAACTCTTATAATTCTTTATCACTAATGTGTTTTTGTAAGATTTTTCTCGTCAGATGTAACTACACTATGTGTTGAAAACCTTTGATTACATGGTCAACATACACCCAATTACAGATATAAAAAAAATGTTTCATATGATCATAGCGAGTGGGTTTGTGACATCTACAACAGTCATAGTTTTAAGACTTTCATTCATTTTTTAAGACATTTCTCCTTTATAGTTTTTGAACAACTGCCATTGTCAGCATCCATCCACAGGTCACAGCTACCACTTAACTCTGCGGGAGGGCTTCATTAGACAGCAGACTATTGCATTAACAACTCTCCCGCAAACACATGGGTTATCTCTGCAGACAGAGGGCCATTGTATTGACTGTTCTCCCGCAAAAACATATAATAAACCTCCAACAGTACACCATTGTATCTGCTACAGAACTGAAAACAAGTAGAGCTATCTTTAAAGGACATCTGACTTGGGAGGATGTACTGTGGACACATGAACAAAGGGTTAGGGGTAGGGAGGGGGCATGGGTCAGGGGGAGAGGCATGGGTCAAGGGGTCACGGAGAGGTCACAAGGAGGAGGGGGGCTATCCCCCCCTCCAAAAGGATATTAATACCTACTACTCACTTGTAACAAACAAAACAATATTGATATGAAAAAGAAAATGTTCCACATCAAACCAAACACAAACTCTGACACATTTATCATTTTTCCTAAAAACACAGCTCCTTCCAGTCTCTCCAATAAGTCACATTTATAGATTTAACATTTCTGTCACAGACTTCCTAAAACTCTTGGATTATACTCAGAAAATAATGAAGTTCAAAAAGCACAAACTCACGGAGCCACAGATGAGTTGGAGGATTATTGTGCAGGTTTTAGGTTGAGACTCAGAGAGAACATGAGAACTCCTCTCTGCCTCCTTTCTCTGCTTTTTCCTGTTTCCTGTTGTATTTAAATATTTGTTTGTGTTTAGATTCTCTGCACATTTTTGTTTCTTTTTACCCTGGAACAGTTGAATTCTTAAATAAAGTCTTGTAGTTTTTGACAGAAACCATTCACAAAGCTTTTGTTCATTTATTTATTTGCCATATTTCTAAAGTTTGTGCCGGAGCTGAAGCGTTAGGACTCGTCCACCGTCTCTGAGGAGGACGAGGACAAACATCTTCAGATCTGAAAGAAAACACAACTCAGAACATTTCAAAGCCAACATGAAGACTTTAAACCCACAGCAGTTTGATAAAAATATGAGTGGATATGATTTATTCCAGCTCAGTGTGAGCAGCGACACCAAAATGATCTTTATAAAGAACACGATGGACTCACTGCAGCTCTGCTTCATTTGATTCTTCACACTGTGACACAAAACACACACAATTATTATCACTTTATTAATACTGCACTTTAATAAACACAAGGACGCTCTGTGTCCTCTCTGTGTCCTCTGTGTCCTCTCTGTCCTCTCTGTCCTCTCTGTGTCCTCTCTGTCCTCTCTGTCCTCTCTGTCCTCTCTGTGTCCTCTCTGTCCTCTCTGTGTCCTCTCTGTCCTCTGTGTCCTCTCTGTCCTCTCTGTGTCCTCTCTGTGTCCTCTCTGTCCTCTCTGTGTCCTCTCTGTCCTCTCTGTGTCCTCTGTGTCCTCTCTGTCCTCTCTGTGTCCTCTCTGTCCTCTCTGTGTCCTCTCTGTGTCCTCTCTGTGTCCTCTCTGTCCTCTCTGTGTCCTCTGTGTGTCCTCTCTGTGTCCTCTCTGTGTCCTCTCTGTGTCCTCTCTGTGTCCTCTCTGTGTCCTCTCTGTCCTCTCTGTGTCCTCTCTGTCCTCTCTGTGTCCTCTGTGTGTCCTCTCTGTGTCCTCTCTGTGTCCTCTCTGTCCTCTCTGTGTCCTCTCTGTCCTCTCTGTGTCCTCTGTGTGTCCTCTCTGTGTCCTCTCTGTGTCCTCTCTGTCCTCTCTGTGTCCTCTCTGTCCTCTCTGTGTCCTCTCTGTGTCCTCTCTGTCCTCTCTGTGTCCTCTCTGTCCTCTCTGTGTCCTCTGTGTGTCCTCTCTGTGTCCTCTCTGTGTCCTCTCTGTCCTCTCTGTGTCCTCTCTGTCCTCTCTGTGTCCTCTGTGTGTCCTCTCTGTGTCCTCTCTGTGTCCTCTCTGTCCTCTCTGTGTCCTCTGTGTGTCCTCTCTGTCTCCTCTCTGTGTCCTCTCTGTGTCCTCTCTGTCCTCTCTGTCCTCTCTGTGTCCTCTCTGTGTCCTCTCTGTGTCCTCTCTGTGTCCTCTCTGTCCTCTCTGTGTCCTCTGTGTGTCCTCTCTGTGTCCTCTCTGTGTCCTCTCTCTGTCCTCTCTGTCCTCTCTGTGTCCTCTCTGTCCTCTCTGTGTCCTCTCTGTGTCCTCTCTGTGTCCTCTCTGTGTCCTCTCTGTCCTCTCTGTGTCCTCTCTGTCCTCTCTGTGTCCTCTCTGTGTCCTCTCTGTGTCCTCTCTGTGTCCTCTCTGTGTCCTCTCTGTCCTCTCTGTCCTCTCTGTCCTCTCTGTGTCCTCTCTGTCCTCTCTGTCCTCTCTGTGTCCTCTCTGTGTCCTCTCTGTGTCCTCTCTGTGTCCTCTCTGTGTCCTCTCTGTCCTCTCTGTGTCCTCTCTGTCCTCTCTGTGTCCTCTCTGTCCTCTCTGTGTCCTCTCTGTGTCCTCTCTGTGTCCTCTCTGTCCTCTCTGTCCTCTCTGTGTCCTCTGTGTCCTCTCTGTCCTCTCTGTGTCCTCTCTGTGTCCTCTCTGTGTCCTCTCTGTCCTCTCTGTCCTCTCTGTGTCCTCTGTGTCCTCTCTGTCCTCTCTGTGTCCTCTCTGTGTCCTCTCTGTGTCCTCTCTGTCCTCTCTGTGTCCTCTCTGTGTCCTCTCTGTCCTCTCTGTGTCCTCTCTGTCCTCTCTGTCCTCTCTGTGTCCTCTCTGTCCTCTCTGTGTCCTCTCTGTGTCCTCTCTGTGTCCTCTCTGTCCTCTCTGTGTCCTCTCTGTCCTCTCTGTCCTCTCTGTGTCCTCTGTGTCCTCTCTGTGTCCTCTGTGTCCTCTGTGTCCTCTCTGTCCTTTCTGTCCTCTCTGTCCTCTCTGTCCTCTCTGTGTCCTCTCTGTGTCCTCTCTGTCCTCTCTGTGTCCTCTCTGTGTCCTCTCTGTCCTCTCTGTCCTCTCTGTCCTCTCTGTGTCCTCTGTGTCCTCTCTGTCCTTTCTGTCCTCTCTGTCCTCTCTGTGTCCTCTCTGTCCTCTCTGTCCTCTGTCCTCTCTGTCCTCTCTCTGTCCTCTCTGTCGTCTCTGTCGTCTCTGTCCTCTCTGTCCTCTCTGTGTCCTCTCTGTCCTCTGTGTCCTCTCTGTCCTCTCTGTGTCCTCTCTGTGTCCTCTCTGTCCTCTCTGTGTCCTCTCTGTCCTCTCTGTGTCCTCTGTGTCCTCTCTGTCCTCTCTGTCCTCTCTGTGTCCTCTCTGTGTCCTCTCTGTGTTTTCTCTGTGTCCTCTGTGTCCTCTGTGTCCTCTCTGTGTCCTCTCTGTGTCCTCTCTGTCCTCTCTGTGTCCTCTCTGTCCTCTCTGTGTCCTCTCTGTGTCCTCTCTGTCCTCTCTGTGTCCTCTCTGTGTTTTATCTGTGTCCTCTGTGTCCTCTGTGTCCTCTCTGTCCTCTCTGTGTCCTCTCTGTGTCCTCTGTGTCCTCTCTGTGTCCTCTGTGTCCTCTGTGTCCTCTCTGTGTCCTCTCTGTGTCCTCTGTGTCCTCTCTGTCGTCTCTGTCCTCTCTGTGTCCTCTCTGTGTCCTCTCTGTGTCCTCTCTCTGTCCTCTCTGTCCTCTCTGTGTCCTCTCTGTCCTCTCTGTGTCCTCTCTGTCCTCTCTGTCCTCTCTCTGTCCTCTCTGTCCTCTCTGTGTCCTCTCTGTCCTCTCTGTGTCCTCTGTGTCCTCTCTGTGTCCTCTCTGTGTCCTCTCTGTGTTTTCTCTGTGTCCTCTCTGTGTCCTCTGTGTCCTCTCTGTCCTCTCTGTGTCCTCTCTGTCCTCTCTGTCCTCTCTGTGTCTTCTCTGTGTCCTCTCTGTGTCCTCTGTGTCCTCTCTGTGTCCTCTCTCTGTCCTCTCTCTGTCCTCTCTGTCCTCTCTGTCCTCTCTGTGTCCTCTCTGTCCTCTCTGTGTCCTCTCTGTCCTCTCTGTGTCCTCTCTGTGTCCTCTCTGTCCTCTCTGTGTCCTCTCTGTCCTCTCTGTGTCTCCTCTCTGTCCTCTCTGTGTCCTCTGTGTCCTCTCTGTGTCCTCTGTGTCCTCTCTGTGTCATCTCTGTCCTCTCTGTGTCCTCTCTGTCCTCTCTGTGTCCTCTCTGTCCTCTCTGTGTCTCCTCTCTGTCCTCTCTGTGTCCTCTCTGTCCTCTCTCTGTCCTCTCTGTCCTCTGTGTCCTCTCTGTATCCTCTCTGTCCTCTGTGTCCTCTCTGTCCTCTCTGTCCTCTCTGTGTCCTCTCTGTGTTTTATCTGTGTCCTCTGTGTCCTCTGTGTCCTCTCTGTCCTCTCTGTGTCCTCTGTGTCCTCTGTGTCCTCTGTGTCCTTACAGTCTGGACGCTGTCTTTCGTTGGATTCTTCCTGTTCATCATCGTCATCATCATCTGTGGAGACAACACAGGACTTAGACCTGGACTAAACCAGGACTAAACCTGGACTAAACCAGGACTAAACCTGGACTAAACCAGGACTAAACCTGGACTAAACCTGGACTAAACCAGGACTAAACCTGGACTAAACCAGGACTAAACCTGGACTAAACCAGAACTAAACCAGGACTAAACCTGGACTAAACCAGGACTAAACCTGGACTAAACCTGGACTAAACCTGGACTAAACCAGGACTAAACCTGGACTAAACCTGGACTAAACCAGGACTAAACCTGGACTAAACCAGGACTAAACCAGGACTAAACCAGGACTAAACCTGGACTAACACAGGACTAAACCTGGACTAAACCAGGACTAGACCAGGACTAAACCAGGACTAAACCAGGTCTAAACCAGGTCTAAACCAGGACTAAACCAGGACTAAACCAGGTCTAAACCAGGTCTAAACCAGGACTAAACCAGGACTAAACCAGGACTAAAACAGGTCTAAACCAGGACTAAACCAGGACTAAACCAGGACTAAACCAGGACTAAACCAGGACTAAACCAGGTCTAAACCAGGACTAAACCAGGACTAAACCAGGTCTAAACCAGGACTAAACCAGGACTAAACCAGGACTAGACCAGGACTAGACCAGGACTAAACCAGGTCTAAAGCAGGACTAAACCAGGACTAAACCAGGACTAAACCAGGTCTAAACCAGGACTAAACCAGGACTAGACCAGGACTAAACCAGGTCTAGACTAGGACTAAACCAGGACTAAACCAGGTCTAAACCAGGACTAAACCAGGACTAGACCTGGACTAAACCAGGACTAAACCTGGACTAAACCTGGACTAAACCAGGACTAAACCTGGACTAAACCAGGACTAAACCTGGACTAAACCAGAACTAAACCAGGACTAAACCTGGACTAAACCAGGACTAAACCTGGACTAAACCTGGACTAAACCAGGACTAAACCTGGACTAAACCTGGACTAAACCAGGACTAAACCTGGACTAAACCAAGACTAAACCAGGACTAAACCAGGACTAAACCTGGACTAACACAGGACTAAACCTGGACTAAACCAGGACTAGACCAGGACTAAACCAGGACTAAACCAGGTCTAAACCAGGTCTAAACCAGGACTAAACCAGGACTAAACCAGGTCTAAACCAGGTCTAAACCAGGACTAAACCAGGACTAAACCAGGACTAAAACAGGTCTAAACCAGGACTAAACCAGGACTAAACCAGGACTAAACCAGGACTAAACCAGGTCTAAACCAGGTCTAAACCAGGACTAAACCAGGACTAAACCAGGTCTAAACCAGGTCTAAACCAGGACTAAACCTGGACTAAACCTGGACTAAACCAGGACTAAACCAGGTCTAAACCAGGACTAAACCTGGACTAAACCTGGACTAAACCTGGTCTAAACCAGGACTAAACCTGGACTAAACCTGGACTAAACCAGGACTAAACCAGGACTAAACCTGGACTAAACCAGGACTAAACCTGGACTAAACCAGGACTAAACCTGGACTAAACCTGGACTAAACCTGGACTAAACCTGGACTAAACCTGGACTAAACCAGGACTAAACCTGGACTAAACCTGGACTAAACCTGGTCTAAACCAGGACTAAACCTGGACTAAACCTGGTCTAAACCAGGACTAAACCTGGACTAAACCTGGACTAAACCTGGACTAAACCTGGTCTAAACCAGGACTAAACCTGGACTAAACCTGGACTAAACCAGGACTAAACCAGGACTAAACCAGGACTAAACCAGGACTAAACAATATTTACAGATTTTCAATAAGAGCGGTGTAAAAACAAAGGATTTCAAAGCTCGACTCAGAGAAACACAAATGTGTTTAAAATGCAGTGAAGGAGGAAGTGCAGTTTGTAAAATCCACTGGAGTGGAGCACAGACTCATGGGAACTGTAGTTTCCTGAAGACAACATCAGACTCCTTTCTGGTTCACAGCAGCGTTAACTCTTCAACAATAATTCATTTTAATTGTATATTTTATATCTGAAACGTCATTTTAAACACTTTCTCCTCCACAAACCTAAACTAGAGAACTAATAAGTGATTTGTAGCAGCAGTGCACTCTGGGAGTTTTTGTCAGCGCTGACTCTGTGGAACCAGCAGCAGCACATTTGGATTGGACTCAGCCTCATTTAATCATCTGTAGTCTTTACAAATTCACATTATTATTATGTTTTGAGAATGTTTTTAAAGAAAGGCTGCATCAGAAACTTTATAATCGTCCGTCCTCTGCTGGGACAGAGCTGAAAGCTGCTCCAGGTTTCAGAGCCAAACAAACTTTTACAGAAAACCACTGAAGCCTGCGCCGCTTCCTTCACAAAACTGCTCTGACGTTGGTTTCATTTACAAAACGGACAAATGACAGAGGACACGCACATTTTTACTGTGCATGGAATAAGATCAAATATAAAACCTCTACTACTGACTTTTTCCTCTGATCTGGCGCCCCCTTCTGACCTAACTGGGTACTGTCCTACAGACACTGCCTGGATTTAACTCAGAAAGAAGTTAGAGCAGGGGTCTCCGAGCTTTTTTCCCCTGAGAGCTACTTTTATAAAATGAAAAAGGCTGAGAGCTGCTCATGCTTTGTAACATTTATTCATCCAACGTCTGTCGCTTATTCCCTTTCATTTTTATTGCAGTGACTCTGGGCCTGCAGCCGGGACAGTGGCCAGTTTGTTAAACTTAGGCTGACACTTTCAACCCAAACAAAAATGATTTTGTTTTCCTGAAAACTCAACTCACATTTTACATTAAAACAACAACAAGATTTAGTTCCCCAGTTTACTTTGAAACAAAACTCTATCACCTAATCTTAAAATAATAGTTTTGTGCACAAAGGAGGCGGGCGCCTATGAATTTGATTGGATACATTCCTCACACGAGTTGGTTTGCCAAGAGTCCAGTGAAATTAATTTGACTAATCAAGCTTTTGGAGGATTCATAAAGACTTTGGGGAGCTGCTGGGAAAGTGGCTGAGAGCCCTGGGTTAGCGCCTCCTACTGGAAAATGACTGCACTGGTGATTATGTTTCAGCTGGAAACAAGTTCTCAGCTAAATATTAGTGAGTGACTTTATTTTTCTTCTCTCTTCATGTCCTGACGAATGTGAGCATGTTAGGTTTTAAAGAAAGTGTAAAGTCTTTAGTTTTTAGTGTGTAGCTGCAGCTGTGTCATGGAGTTGTGTGGGAGCTTAAATGTGTCAGTCTTTAATCTCAGTGTGTTTAGGATGTGATGTTTTCTTGTGTTGTAAACATCGGTGTTTGTGTTGTTCATCTGTCAAACGTTGTCTGTGCTGCTGCCTCCTCTTGGACGCCACATCTTTGGAAAACAGACTTTTAACCTCAATGGAGTTTTTTTTTCTTGGTTAAATGAAGATTAAATAAAAATAAAATGTATTTTGCGCTGTCTGTCCAGTATTAGCCTGATGTTAGCATCACCGCTGCAGTCTGTGGTTGTGTTGGTGCTAATATTCCTCTCTCAAATGTTTTACATAAATATGTAAATAATGTAAATTGTGTATATTGTCTGTGGGTCTTACTAAAATCTTTCACCACTTCAACATAGACATAGGCAGGCAGTATATAAATCCCCAACAAAAGACTTTTTTCCTCTGATCTGGCGCCCCCTTCTGACCTAACTGGGTACTGTCCTCTGTATAAACTTTTACATAAAATACTTTTTACTTCATTCCATTCCAGCAGCAGAGGATTCTGTAAAACTCTAATCTTATGAGAAACTGAATCTTGGTTTTCATGAACGATCACAATAAAAACTAAATAAAAACTTAAAAGCACAATAATAATAATAATAATAATAATAATAATAATAATAACAATAATAATAATAATGATAATAATAACAATAATATAAAGAAATATAATAATATTAATATAAAGCAGTATAATAATAGTAATAATAATATATATAACGCAGTATAATAATAATAACAATAATAATAATAATAATACTAATAATAATAATAATAAAATAATGTAGTGATGCGGCTCACAGCGGGTGCAGAGCATGATGCCAGCTCCAGTAAACAGCTCCAGTCTGGAAAAGAAAACAGATGAAGAGTTAATGTCTCAGGTTTTAGAGCTGACTACACTTTTTATTTTTTATCCATCCATTAGTTTCATCCTCTCTCTGGATCCATAAAGCTGCACTCAGTTATTACTTCATCACTTGTATTTTTATTTCATTCAACACAACACAGCTTTTTAGATGATTGTAATCATTTTAGATAAAAACAGATTTAACTAAACTGATGTATAAGCTGCGTTCAGCTGACGTCAGAATCCTAAAGGTTTATAGTTTAAACCTGAGCTGGAGCAGAATCTGAGCTAGAATCTGCTGCTGAACACTCAAAAGTCAGATGTGTCGCTGTGGTTTATGTTCATATCTCTGTGAGGACTGGGCTCATCCACAGGAAACAAAAACAGCACAAAGTTCAACGTCTTCTCTAAACTCAACTTATTTGTTGAGTTTGCGGTGGGAGAGAGGCTCATTAACCTTCTTCTTTATGCTGAGGACTTAGTCGTCGCGTCCCCTTGTTCTGCAACAACTGCTCACAGTTTGTTCAGATTATGGTCAGCAATTTGACATAAAATGTAAAAAGTGTGTTGTTGTGATTGTGAGGACAAAGGAGGACAGGAGGACAGCTTCTCCCTCTTTTATTCTGGGAGAAAATGAGTGAAATGTTGTGTGTAAAGTGAAATATCTGTGTCCTGTGGTCAGGGAAGAGCTCTGTGAGGATGAGGAGGAGGATTTTCAGAGACAGGATTGTAAATTGTATGCACAGGTTCATGTGTTAGCGCGCTAATGTAGCATGTGCTGTGATAATGTTAACACTGCTTTGTTTAAATCTTACTGCACGCCGCTGCACACTGCCCCCTTGTGGCGCAGTTACAGTAAAGCTAAGTTTAAAAAGCTTCACGTTGCATTAACGCTGCCTCCGACTCCTGCTGAGGGCCCCTGGGTGGACGAGGGCCAGTCTGCTGTTTGTGCAGAAGCTGCGCCCACCTCACAGCTGTCAGGACAAATGTTCTTTATTCATTTATTCTGCCGCTCGAAAAATGAAATGATTCCAGTTTGAATAAAGCGTCAGGTGAGCAGTGTACGGTACAAGTCTGAACTCTGAGGCAGTGGAGAAAGTGCGAGTATGGACTATAGATGTAATGTTTACTCTCTCCTGTGCTGGCTGTTTGTTGTTGTTCTCTGTTTTATTATTATTCTGTTTATCTATGGACCAACTGTGAGTCTGAAATAAAGTTTGATTGATTGACTTGAGAACAGAAAGTGGTGATATTATTCCAACACAGTGTGGCTGCTGTCAGTGGACTCAGCTTTAAACCACAGGATTATTATGGTGAGGCTGTCTCATTTAGATTTAGATTGATTAAAGACTGACTCGGCAGGAGACAGCGTACGGTGTGAAACCTGAAATGTGTCAGAATCATAAATAATAACAACACAACTCAGAAAAACACAAAGTCATTATAAATGATACCATAAAAGTCAACTATAAAACAATCTGAGAGCGCGAGGAATAAAAGATATTTCATGTTTTTTAGTCTCGCTCTTGTTTGTTAAAAATGTGGCCCCAGCTGCAGCGCTTTCTGTTCTGAACTCAACAAATAAGTTGAGTTTAGAGAAGACGTTGAACTTTGTGCTGTTTTTGTTTCCTGTGGATGAGCCCAGTCCTCACAGAGATATGAACATAAACCACAGCGACACATCTGACTTTTGAGTGTTCAGCAGCAGATTCTAGCTCAGATTCTGCTCCAGCTCAGGTTTAAACTATAAACCTTTAGGATTCTGACGTCAGCTGAAGGTAAAACCTGAGCCGTCGTCTTTTGTGGAAGTCTCTGCTGAGCCGAGCTCGGTCGATTCGTGGCTGAGCTGAACGTGACTTTGCTCACAGCCCTGAAGCTTTTATTCGCTTTTTACCTGCCCTTCCTCTTTTTTATCCGGGCTTGGGACTGTGCTACATTTTATAAAACCTACTTTTCCTTCGCTTTAGTTTTGGAGAACAGTTACTTTTACTCATTTTACTGATTTGGTTTCATTTCTGCTTTGTTGAAGACAAACAAACCCATTTTTAATAAATCAAATTGAAGAAATGGCACCTCAGGTCACTTTACTGTACTTTGAATATGATTTATTAAAAATTGGAACAGTAAAATTGTATGAACATTTGCATGCTGGTAGGGCCCCTGAGGACATGACTGCAGTGGAATTTGTGGCAGACTCTGTGTAAAATTATTTGAGAATTAAATAAATATGGCACCATGTGGTGTGTAATTCTATGGAACTGTAAAGACATTTTGCTGTACTTTTCATATATTGTATAGTTGTTTACATGGATGCATGAGGACACAGTGTCATATAGATTTCCAGTTTATAGAAAGTCATCTTCAGGAAAAGTTAGCCTACATTTAAATATGATCTTTTTAAAAAAGAAATAAATAGACCCTGTACTCTTTTTTAAAAGTCATTTAATTTCGTTTTCCATGAGCTCCATATAATCTTAAAAGTGTGTTCATGGTAAAAAGCACATTTATGTAACAACAGCAGGACTCTATCTTCCAGACGAAGCAAGAGCTGGAGTCCGCTACCGTAAGTACTCGGCAGATTGTGCAACTGCTTTTCTCGTGCGGGCCACTTTACCGCGGTCTGTGTTTGGCGCAGAGTGAACGTCTTCTGTTCTGAAACGGAAGCAGTTCGTCTCAGTTTCGCGTCATTTAGCGCGAGTTGAAGCAAACACGCGATGGTTTGTGGACTTTTTAACTTTTTGTCTTTGTTGGCGTCTAAAATAAAAGCTTTTAGTAAAGTCACAGAGCGTTTACTCACCGGATCCTTGTCTTTATCTGCGCCACAGAAGTCAGGGGAAACGAAAGTAAAAAGACGGCAGGTCACGTGGTCATGGTTTACTCAGGGCGCGTGTCATTTTCTGTCATGTAATTAAAATTCATGTCGCCGGGGCTAAAGTCAGGAATGCATGAATAAAAATAATGAGAGTGTAAATAATTTTAGTGACAGATGTGTGTGAAGTTTCCTGTGCTTTTCTGTTAAAGTGAGGACAACTGGGACAGGGTTTGTTGGAATCTGGGACATGTTGTGTTTTTACAGATCTGTGTTGGGACAGGGGACAGGAGCCTAAACCTGGGACTGTCCCGGTTACAGAGGGACGCCTGGGCCCACACTTAGTCCCTGAAACCAGTGGTTCCCAGTGTTTTTTGTCTCATGTACCCCCTGGGTTTGTGTGTCATACCAAGAGCACCCCTCACTCATATGTTTACATCTGTAAATACATCTGCAAAATAAACACATAACATGAATATAGGATATAAAATACAAATATAACAATATAAATTCTATTCAATTTAGTTTAAATTTAACTTTAAAATACATTTTTAAATCTATTAAACCTAAAAAAAAGTATGTAAAAAACATATGAATTAATATTCTTAGGGTTTTACAAATGTTTTCTTATCATCTTGAAAATAAATGATGTAATCCTTCCCAAGTACCCCCTGCACAGTGCTGGGGTACTTCTAGGGGTCCACGTATTAATAATAATAATAATAATAATAATAATAATAATAATAATAATAATAATAATAATAATAATAATACTGTGAAAGGAATTATGTGAAAAAAGCAAGTGCTTAAATCCAACATCTAACCTTTACACTTAAAATCTGCTGACTCTGATGGTCCTTTAGACCTGGTTTAGACCTGGTTTAGACCTGGTTTAGTCCTGGTTTAGTCCTGGTTTAGACCTGGTTTAGACCTGGTTTAGTCCTGGTTTAGACCTGGTTTAGTCCTGGTTTAGTCCTGGTTTAGTTCTGGTTTAGTCCTGGTTTAGACCTGGTTTAGTCCTGGTTTAGTCCTGGTTTAGTTCTGGTTTAGTCCTGGTTTAGACCTGGTTTAGTCCTGGTTTAGTCCTGGTTTAGTTCTGGTTTAGACCTGGTTTAGTCCTGTTTAGTTCTGGTTTAGTTCTGGTTTAGTCCTGGTTTAGACCTGGTTTAGTCCTGGTTTAGTCCTGGTTTAGTTCTGGTTTAGACCTGGTCTAGTCCTGGTTTAGTCCTGGTTTAGACCTGGTTTAGTCCTGGTTTAGTTCTGGTTTAGACCTGGTCTAGTCCTGGTTTAGTCCTGGTTTAGACCTGGTTTAGACCTGGTTTAGTCCTGGTTTAGTTCTGGTTTAGACCTGGTCTAGTCCTGGTTTAGTCCTGGTTTAGACCTGGTTTAGACCTGGTTTAGTCCTGGTCTAGTCCTGGTTTAGTCCTGGTTTAGACCTGGTTTAGTCCTGGTTTAGTCCTGTTTAGTTCTGGTTTAGACCTGGTTTAGTTCTGGTTTAGACCTGGTTTAGTCCTGGTCTAAACCTGGTTTAGACCTGGTTTAGTCCTGGTTTAGTCCTGGTTTAGTTCTGGTTTAGACCTGGTTTAGTCCTGGTTTAGTTCTGGTTTAGACCTGGTTTAGTCCTGTTTAGTTCTGGTTTAGACCTGGTTTAGTCCTGGTCTAAACCTGGTTTAGACCTGGTTTAGTCCTGGTTTAGTTCTGGTTTAGACCTGGTTTAGTCCTGGTTTAGTCCTGGTTTAGTTCTGGTTTAGACCTGGTTTAGTCCTGGTTTAGTTCTGGTTTAGACCTGGTTTAGTCCTGGTCTAAACCTGGTTTAGACCTGGTTTAGTCCTGGTTTAGACCTGGTTTAGTCCTGGTTTAGTCCTGGTTTAGTCCTGGTTTAGACCTGGTTTAGTCCTGTTTAGTTCTGGTTTAGACCTGGTTTAGTCCTGGTTTAGTCCTGGTTTAGACCTGGTTTAGTCCTGGTTTAGACCTGGTTTAGACCTGGTTTAGTCCTGGTTTAGTTCTGGTTTAGACCTGGTTTAGACCTGGTTTAGTCCTGGTTTAGTCCTGGTTTAGTTCTGATTTAGACCTGGTTTAGTCCTGGTTTAGTTCTGGTTTAGTCCTGGTTAAGACCTGGTTTAGTCCTGGTTTAGTCCTGGTTTAGACCTGGTTTAGTCCTGGTTTAGTCCTGGTTTAGTCCTGATTTAGACCTGGTTTAGTCCTGGTTTAGTTCTGGTTTAGTCCTGGTTTAGACCTGGTTTAGTCCTGGTTTAGTCCTGGTTTAGTCCTGGTTTAGTCCTGGTTTAGTCCTGGTTTAGACCTGGTTTAGTCCTGGTTTAGTCCTGGTTTAGCCCTGGTTTAGTCCTGGTTTAGACCTGGTTTAGACCTGGTTTAGTCCTGGTTTAGTCCTGGTTTAGTCCAGGTTTAGTCCTGGTTTAGTCCAGGTTTAGTCCTGGTTTAGTCCTGGTTTAGACCTGGTTTAGACCTGGTTTAGTCCTGGTTTAGACCTGGTTTAGTCCTGGTTTAAACCTGGTTTAGACCTGGTTTAGTCCCGGTTTAGTCTTGGTTTAGTCCTGGTTTAGTCCTGGTTTAGACCTGGTTTAGACCAGGTTTAGTCCTGGTTTAGTCCAGGTTTAGTCCTGGTTTAGTCCTGGTTTAGTCCCGGTTTAGTCCTGGTTTAGTCCTGGTTTAGTCCCTGGTTTAGTCCCTGGTTTAGTCCTGGTTTAGACCTGGTTTAGTCCCTGGTTTAGTCCCTGGTTTAGTCCTGGTTTAGTCCTGGTTTAGTCCTGGTTTAGACCTGGTTTAGTCCTGGTTTAGACCTGGTTTAGTCCAGGTTTAGTCCAGGTTTAGTCCTGGTTTAGTCCTGGTTTAGACCTGGTTTAGTCCTGGTTTAGACCTGGTTTAGTCCTGGTTTAGTCCTGGTTTAGTCCTGGTTTAGTTCTGACAACAGCAGTTTAACAACTGAGCTCTGAACAAAGAGATGGAAACAAATCAACTTTATTATTATTATTATTATTATTATTATTATTATTATTATTATTATTATTATTATTATCCCATGTAAACAAAACAAGTATCACCTAAATATGAAGTAAAACAAAGTTCTATAACAAATATAGTGTTGTGTGTAAGATAAAAATGTGTGCAGAGGTAAAGTGAAGTCAAACTCAAACCTGTGAATGAAACAAAACGTGCTGCAGCTGTTTGTGAGGAGACCACATTAGAACAGGGTTAAAGAGGAAAAGCAAGCATCAGTTCACTTTAATCCTGACACACTTTAGACAGATTACACACTTACTGTCACAAACTGTGCCCGAACATCAACAGTGCTATAAAAATGTAATATTCATATTTTTATCTACTTTCAAATCTTTGATCAACCCCTGTCCCGACCACAACTGTAAACGTTTTCTGATGCTTTTAGGATTTTTTTTTTCAATTTTGTGCCAAAATTGTTACAAAAGTGCGTTAACGTGTAAACAAAAGGTTTGGGGGCTGTGTATGAAGTTTGGGTTAATTTTCTTTTTACAAACACAAAGTCAAAGTCGATAAAAACCATCTCAAGACCATTTACAGCACTTCTCTGATATATGATGATATATATACATATATATACAGTTACCTGAAATAAAACAGCAGGAAAACACTAAAACCTCTGAACAAAAGAGCCATGGGCCCCTGAGGGCCCAAACATGTAAATACATGAAAAATGTCAAATGATTCAATTTTCTACCCAGAAGTTCAGATTGAGAAGGTTTTTGTAGGAACCACATTATTTTGTGTCTAAATTAAAACAAAAGTTGATGTTATAATGGAAGTCAATGGGACACTTCTGGTCCTTAATGGGACAAGTGTGCAGTTTTTAACACTGATGTAAAGGCTGACGTGAGAGATGAAGGTAACATCTTTAACTTTGGTCAAAAACATAAGTATTTGGAGATGTTCATGTCTCTAACATTAAAACAAGAATTGACCATGAAATTAAAAAAACAAAAATGAACACAAACGGTCCCTAACGGGGTGAGGGTTAAAAACCTGAGGCGGAGTCAGGAGCTGTGCTTCAGAGCACTACAGCCTCTGACCACAGCCAAGAGAAATAACATCAGAGATCCAGAGGCTGGAAACTGTGCTGCCCCCCAGTGGCTGCAGAGAAAGAAGACAATCTGTGAATTTTAGAATAAAATGTGCCGTTTACACAAAGACACAGCACAAAAACATGAACAGAAAAACAGAAGGCAAAGAAATGTGGACAAATACTGCCAATGAGAGACGTGATAAACTGTCCTGAGTATTTCAGAGTGACACGTTGTTTTTATCATAAAAGTGTTTAAGTGTAAAAGTGATTTTAGGAAACATGAGGTCACAGATTCTAACAGCATCAGGACAGCAGAGGTCAGATCCAGTGACGTGGCTTTAACCATCCACTGTCATCATGTTACACTCAACACAACAGCTTATTATTATCATTTTCTGTTTTGTATGGTGCCAGGTGGAATCACACACTTTTTTTTTGTTCATTGTCCAAATTGTGCCACTCAATATTTTCATTCTGTAAAAATAAAGTGACCAGCAGGAGCTGTCAGACTCACCCACAGACGTCCAGAGACGGCCTCAAACTGACCAAAGGAGACACAGTCAAAGAATTAAAGAGAAAATAAAAATAAAACATAAACTAATGCTGTTGTTGACTCACAGTCTGGGCGCCATATTGGATTGCTGCGTAGCCTTCGAGGATCTTTGTAAACGCCATGAAAAGAGAAAAATCTGATTACACTGTGTCTAAAACATCTTGGTGACATTAAAGTGAGCTGTGTGAGGTTTCTTTTTATGCAGACAGTTTAAGAAAAAACATGAGGTTTTTGTTTCCTCCTTGGGGAAATAAATCACAGTTTTGTTTGTGATTAAACTGGGATTAAAATGTATTTTCTGTAGGAGCTCGTTGTTGTTTTAGCCTCCTCTGTTAATGAAGCTCTGTCGACAGCGATGGTTTGTCTGTTAGCGCAGCAACCAAAAGTTTATTTTTGTATTTTATAAAGTTGTCATTAAAGGTCAGTAATAGGTCAAAAAATAAATGAAATGTGTTTGTTGTTGATCTGAATCCAGGAGAAACTGATGCTGCGTCCAGTTCTCAAAAATCCCAACTTCTGAGTTGTACATTTCTATTGGAACAGGAACAACGTCCAGTCTCAGAATTAGGTCTCAGGAACTGGAGTAGGAATCACCGACCCTGAGTTAGAAAATCCAACCTGGCTGCTCCCTGTGTCACTGGAAAGTGAAACATTTGACTACAATAATATTAACAGTTGTTGTGTTATGTTCCCTGTTCTCTTCTGTCCATGCTCTGTCTGTGAAGCTGCTGAGGGCCTGAGAGCCTCTGCTGTTAGAAAACGCTCTGTTGTTGCTGCTCTTGCTAACGTCCACACCGAGCTAACGCTAACAGCCAACTCCACTCGCTACACGCTGTAAATATAAGACTGCTGCCCACTCAACAAAATGCTTTATGTCACATTTTGTGTATTTTTTTATCGTCACAGTTGTTGAATATTTCTACATAGCTTTGTGTATTACCACTAAAGTATATTTTGATGTACTACTGCTAAGGTTAATAAACGCTTCAATAGTACTAAGAATGCTTTGATTCTAAAGGATGGTTTTCTCCTCTCAAAGGTCACTCTGTGATTACGTACAGTGTGCATTTGCAAAAGTGCACAATAATGAGCTGGTTACAAAGTTAGGAACCTCCAGGTTACAGGTGGGGCCCTGCCGCTGCGTGGGCTCCTGAAGATAACGAAGATTACGCACCGCAGTAATGAGAACTCTGGCCTGGTCGAGGCACAGGAGTTTCTTGAAGAATACATTTTAATGATATGCATCATTATCGTCATACATTGTCATACATAGAATAAAAACTGTGACCACTCCTTTGTGGACGGCCCACCCTCTCCCTTTCAGCGGGGCACAGCTGTTGTTACCTCACCTGTGTGATACTAAAATAAACTTCTGACTTGATTAAACTTCTGAATCATCGTCCTCTTTGATGCTTACACCCAAAATGAACAATCCTAATACAGTCAACTGTCATTGTTGTTTCTGACTCAACAGGAACGCAGTAACTCAGAGATAACGAAACTCCGAGGTCCCACCTCCGAGGAGAACTGGAACGCAGCATGACTTTATTCAACTTTACATTAAAACTTCATGTTTGATTCATAGATTCTGAGGAGGAGCTGCAGTGTGATTTGTGAATGTAATGAAAGTGAGAAACAGAGACTTTTGTGTTTCTTACGCGTTGACTCCAGAAGCCAGTGCTCTCTCTCACAGGCGCCTGTAAAATAAACATGAATTTATGATTTTAAAACGGTTTTAAACTGTTCTAAACAGCAACACTTAATGACACAAATGGGTGTTTGTGATTAGTTTGTCATTACTGTGAGTTGGATCTTTCTCTGTGGTGCTGTGTTTCTCGTCTTCTGGATGATCAGGTAAAACAGAGACAAACACATTCATCTTCTGGCATTAATCTGATCATATTTACTCTACTCCCCTGAACGCCACCGCTCACCTTGGGGTTGGACTTTTCCAAAAAGGACATGCCACACTGTGAAAATCATAAAATAATCGTTCAGTAATGTGTAAAAAGAACAAAACTATAACGCACACAACATGCACTTCCTTTAAGTCTTTTTGTGAATTTAGCTGACCTTACTCACAAATGCACAGGACACAAATCTACAGGTAAAGGTTAGTAATGTGTAAGTTTGGTTACTGTACTGTGAAAAACTAACTGGACTTACCAAGGACCACACTCACCAACATGATGGTGACGGTCGGTCAGGTCTCTGCTGAGAGATCACAGATAAAATACTTTACCAACAAACACTAGGCTTGATGCTTCACTGCTAACTTTACCTAGAACTAAACCTGGAGGCTTCTCTGTGCACGAGGCCTGCTTTATACCAGAGAAACATGTGCTCATCAGACTGACACTCAAACGCTTTACAAATCTCTGAGTTTACTCTTCTTATGTCTGTGTTGGTGTTTGGTCTGAACTCGTGGCCTGGTTTATTTTCAGAGGAAACAGGTCACAAATGGTTCCAGTTCATTAAAACTCTGGAGGCTAAAGCTAGCCGAACACAGGAGTTCTGGATTTAGCGTCAATTAATTTTAACCACAACCAGACCATAATTCTAAAATTACCTACAAAGCTATTTTTGCCTCCGTGTGCGAGATTACTGCGTGGAAATGTGGTGTTTTCGAGGTTTTACAGCGATTACTCACCGAGAATTTAGTAACTGCGTCACAAATCCAGTCACAACAGAAAGTGAAAGTAACTCTGCGCCAGGACACGTGACCATCTGCTTAAGAATCACGCACGAACCTCACGAGCACGACAGTTCTTGCAGTAAATGTTTCTCAGATCAAGAACTTTGGAGTAAATGTAGAAGACGGTTATCAGCACATTCCCAGTTTGGAGAAGCAGACAGGAGCAGTGACACAGAGACTGCAGCAGTTCTAAATGTGGTCACAGAAAAATATTAAACATGGCTATTTTATTAATAAAATATAAATAATGTTTATATAAAAGTGTTTTACAAAGAGGACATCGCTGAGAAATGTCCCATATTTTGGTTCAGAGCCACATTGAGGAGCTCGCGCTGGGGAGAAGTGTCCGTGGACAGCTGCGCCCTCTGGTGGACAGACCGTGTAAAGACAGAGGTCATTTAAACCAATGATACAGCAAAAAAATACACAGAAAACACCTCAGAGGACTCCAAATGTCACAAGGATTTTTCCCAGTTAATATCTGTTTATTAAAAACCATGATCCATTTTTATCTGATAGATGAAGATGATAAAGCTTATGTCAGTTTTATTTTTCTGACCGTGGCCTCACAGTTAAAACTCCAACTTTAATTTCTAATTTTAATGGATTTTTTAAGGACCATACCATAACATTTCATCATTTATCCAACACCAGAACAAAACGTTACACATTCAAATGTGGGACAAAACAAGAGGCTAAAATCCATTTCACAAAATAAAAGGAAAAAAGAAAAATCAGGTTTTTGCAGAACATTGAGAAATGTTATTAAATTCATCACTGATTTTATGTTTCCAGGTTTTGTCAGGAAGTCAGTACACAGCTGTCATTTACAGCTGGGTCAAAAGTACGACCATAAAAAGTAACAGACTCTGCTCCTGTCTTCTGTAAAGCAGCAGAGTGTGGTTCCTGGTCTCCAGTGGACTCTGGATCCAGAGCTGTCCCAGCCGTTTCTCTGCAGCTCTGCGTCTCACAGAAGCAGAAGATCATCTCCTCTCAGAAATAACCAAGATGGCTGTGGCTTATACACAGAGAATGGAATAACTTCTCTCTGATGAACGGCGTTTAGGTCTTTCCTTGGTCTCCTGTTGGTTCTGCTGAAGTCCTCGTTGTTGTTGGGATTTTTGTCTTGGTCCTGTTTCCATTTTAACAACAGTAAAGTCCCTCTGACGTCCCACGGAACCACCACATTCAAACAAACTCACTTTTTCTTTCACAAGTCTTTGTACAACTGGCTTCTGCTGCTGTCCCCGCTCACAGAGAAGGACAGAGCTGCTCACAGTGCACAGGATTCTGGAGTTTTCAGAGTTTCAGCTCCATGTTTGTTTTGGACACAGGTCACTGGCCTTCGTTTCTCTGATTGGTTACTCCGTCTGTGATTGTTCCGTCCAAAGAAATGAAACTCAAACCACGAGGAGCCAGACTCACTTCTGTGTATAGAAGAGGAACAGAGTGAGTCTGACTGCAGGCAAGAAGTTTACCATAAAAATACAGCGACAATATGAAGCTTTTACAGTGCAACATAACGGCAGATCAGAGAAAAACATGTGATATAATAACAGTGTTGAATGTTGTAAAACCATGTGATTGTGTTGTTTTGCAGAGGCGTGGCCTGGGGCAGGACGTGTGTAGCGACCGATAATGTAACAGCTGCTAATAACAAAATGTAATAAAGCCACAAATGTCATAAGTTATGCTGCCTTCACGTGACATGGGAAAGATGATATTTTCCACTTGTAAATAGGAAATTACAAGTTGTTGTGTTCAAGTGCTGTTGTGGTCGTAGCATAATAAAAAATGGCAGACAGAAACTTTATCTTGAGTTGCTACATGGGTAAAACAGTCCTGGACTTATTCATTCATCTGCTACAACAAGAACAGGATCAGAACTAAAACAGGAAGTGTGCTGTATTTTGTATGGATTATGGATCATAGTCATGTTAAGAACAGAATTGTACGAGTTTGCTAATGTTACTGTGTTAAATGATGTTAAAAATGTGTATGCTACATAATTAAACAATGAGCTAACATGAGTAAAAACATTTATTATCCTACGCATTTCTTACCATCCACAATTTCTTCGCTGCTCTCCGCCATTTTGAAATCTCAGCAACTCAGGTATCAAAATTATCTTTGAGTTCTGCAGAGGAAAGGAGGCGTTCATGTGCAAATTTGACCTCAGCAAGTGGTATTTTCCATAATTCCCATAGCACATGAAGGCAGCATTATTACATTATCGGCGCAGCAAAAAAAAAAAACTTTGAAAATGAAATAACACATATATAGCACTTTATTGGAGACTCAAAGCGTTACAATTGCATTATTCATTCACTCCCAGGGAAGTGCCTTGCCCAAGGACACAACAACAGTATGCAATGCCTGCAGTGGGGCTCAAACCATCAACCTTCAGGTTAGAGGGCGAACGTCTCTAATGACTGAGCGACTGCCGCCCCACACAGCAATAGGACTGCATTTCTTTTTGTTTTTATTTATTGTTTGCAGTTTTGTGCAGGTTGTTGATCAGAAACAGGTTTAGTGGACGGCAGAGTTAATTATGATTGTAAAAGACCGTTTGAGAGGTTTTTTCTTGTACAAAATTAAGAATATTATTAATTTGTTTAGGTTTGTCTTCTTATCCAAGCTGTCCACATCACAACAAAGTTTTTAGATGTTTTGTCTTTTATCCCAGAGACTTTTTATGTTTTGTGTGTGTTTCTGTTGGATGCTGCATCGTCATCGGCTCCAAAACTTTATGACATTATTGGCTTTATTACATTTAAAACTGTAAAATGATTAGGTTATTGTCCATTCTTACATGATGAGTTGCACTGTAAAAAATATCTGTAGATTTCATGGTAAAAATCTGTCAAATCTCAACAGTAAAACACCGTAACTGATATATCGGTAAAATACTGTTTTGTTTACAGTATAGCACTGTTAAAACAATGGAGTCCTGTGTTTATTGCAGTTGAACACCTTTTTAAAAGCCCAGAGTGTGACTTTAACCAAAGCAGAGACAGAGACAGCTCCAGGACAAACTGTGAGTTGTTATTAATATTGTTGTATGAAGCCAAACAGAGGAGCGTGCCACCTGAGCTCATGCATCTGTCAAAGCCACGCCCACAGAAACCCAACTCACCACCAGTGAAGGAGGAATATTCTGTGGTCAGGTGACTCTCTCAGGTCACATGACTCCAGACTGAAGCGGCTCAGATCACAGCTGCTCCAACAGAGACAGGAGCTCCATAAAGTGCTGAGTTAGACTTAGTTCTGACAGCACTAGAGCTCACACACAGGGCTGCTCCTTCACCTTCACTAACCCTCACTTTGGATTTATACTGTTACTGTTCACAACTAAACCAGGTCTAAACCAGGTCTAAACCAGGTCTAAACCAGGACTAAACCAGGTCTAAACCAGGTCTAAACCAGGTCTAAACTAGGTCTAAACCAGGTCTAAACCAGGTCTAAACTAGGTCTAAACTAGGACTAAACCAGGTCTAAACCAGGTCTAAACCAGGTCTAAACCAGGTCTAAACCAGGTCTAAACTAGGTCTAAACCAGGTCTAAACCAGGTCTAAACTAGGTCTAAACTAGGACTAAACCAGGTCTAAACCAGGTCTAAACCAGGTCTAAACCAGGACTAAACCAGGACTAAACCAGGTCTAAACCAGGTCTAAACCAGGTCTAAACCAGGTCTAAACCAGGACTAAACCAGGTCTAAACCAGGTCTAAACCAGGTCTAAACCAGGTCTAAACCAGGACTAAACCAGGACTAAACCAGGTCTAAACCAGGTCTAAACCAGGTCTAAACCAGGTCTAAACCAGGACTAAACCAGGTCTAAACCAGGTCTAAACCAGGTCTAAACCAGGACTAAACCAGGACTAAACCAGGTCTAAACCAGGTCTAAACCAGGACTAAACCAGGTCTAAACCAGGACTAAACCAGGTCTAAACCAGGACTAAACCAGGACTAAACCAGGTCTAAACCAGGTCTGAACCAGGACTAAACCAGGACTAAACCAGGTCTAAACCAGGTCTAAACCAGGTCTAAACCAGGTCTAAACCAGGACTAAACCAGGTCTAAACCAGGTCTAAACCAGGTCTAAACCAGGTCTAAACCAGGACTAAACCAGGTCTAAACCAGGACTAAACCAGGACTAAACCAGGTCTAAACCAGGTCTAAACCAGGTCTAAACCAGGTCTAAACCAGGACTAAACCAGGTCTAAACCAGGACTAAACCAGGTCTAAACCAGGACTAAACCAGGTCTAAACTAGGTCTAAACCAGGACTAAACCAGGACTAAACCAGGTCTAAACCAGGTCTAAACCAGGTCTAAACCAGGACTAAACCAGGTCTAAACCAGGACTAAACCAGGACTAAACCAGGTCTAAACCAGGTCTAAACCAGGACTAAACCAGGACTAAACCAGGTCTAAACCAGGTCTGAACCAGGACTAAACCAGGTCTAAACTAGGTCTAAACCAGGACTAAACCAGGACTAAACCAGGTCTAAACCAGGTCTAAACCAGGTCTAAACCAGGTCTAAACCAGGTCTAAACCAGGACTAAACCAGGTCTAAACCAGGACTAAACCAGGACTAAACCAGGTCTAAACCAGGTCTGAACCAGGACTAAACCAGGTCTAAACTAGGTCTAAACCAGGACTAAACCAGGACTAAACCAGGTCTAAACCAGGTCTAAACCAGGTCTAAACCAGGACTAAACCAGGTCTAAACCAGGACTAAACCAGGTCTAAACCAGGACTAAACCAGGTCTAAACTAGGTCTAAACCAGGACTAAACCAGGACTAAACCAGGTCTAAACCAGGTCTAAACCAGGTCTAAACCAGGACTAAACCAGGTCTAAACCAGGACTAAACCAGGTCTAAACCAGGTCTAAACCAGGTCTAAACCAGGACTAAACCAGGTCTAAACCAGGTCTAAACCAGGACTAAACCAGGTCTAAACCAGGACTAAACCAGGTCTAAACCAGGTCTAAACCAGGACTAAACCAGGACTGAACCATGTCTAAACCAGGACTAAACTAGGTCTAAACTAGGACTAAACCAGGTCTAAACCAGGTCTAAACCAGGACTAAACCAGGACTAAACCAGGTCTAAACTAGGTCTAAACTAGGTCTAAACCAGGACTAAACCAGGACTAAACCAGGTCTAAACCAGGACTAAACCAGGACTAAACCAGGTCTAAACTAGGTCTAAACCAGGACTAAACCAGGACTAAACCAGGTCTAAACCAGGTCTAAACCAGGACTAAACCAGGTCTAAACCAGGACTAAACCAGGTCTAAACCAGGACTAAACCAGGTCTAAACTAGGTCTAAACCAGGACTAAACCAGGTCTAAACCAGGACTAAACCAGGTCTAAACCAGGACTAAACCAGGTCTAAACCAGGTCTAAACCAGGACTAAACCAGGTCTAAACCAGGACTAAACCAGGTCTAAACCAGGTCTAAACCAGGTCTAAACCAGGTCTAAACTAGGTTTAAACCAGGTCTAAACCAGGTCTAAACCAGGTCTAAACTAGGACTAAACCAGGTCTAAACCAGGACTAAACCAGGTCTAAACCAGGACTAAACCAGGTCTAAACCAGGTCTAAACCAGGTCTAAACCAGGCCTAAACCAGGTCTAAACCAGGTCTAAACCAGGACTGAACCAGGTCTAAACCAGGACTAAACTAGGTCTAAACTAGGACTAAACCAGGTCTAAACCAGGTCTAAACTAGGTCTAAACTAGGACTAAACCAGGTCTAAACCAGGTCTAAACTAGGTCTAAACTAGGACTAAACCAGGTCTAAACCAGGTCTAAACCAGGTCTAAACCAGGACTAAACCAGGACTGAACCATGTCTAAACCAGGACTAAACTAGGTCTAAACTAGGACTAAACCAGGTCTAAACCAGGTCTAAACTAGGTCTAAACTAGGACTAAACCAGGTCTAAACCAGGTCTAAACTAGGACTAAACCAGGTCTAAACCAGGTCTAAACCAGGACTAAACCAGGTCTAAACCAGGTCTAAACTAGGTCTAAACTAGGACTAAACCAGGTCTAAACCAGGACTAAACTAGGACTAAACCAGGTCTAAACCAGGACTAAACTAGGACTAAACCAGGTCTAAACCAGGACTAAACTAGGACTAAACCAGGTCTAAACCAGGACTAAACTAGGACTAAACCAGGTCTAAACCAGGTCTAAACCAGGTCTAAACCAGGTCTAAACCAGGACTAAACCAGGTCTAAACCAGGTCTAAACCAGGACTAAACCAGGTCTAAACCAGGTCTAAACCAGGTCTAAACCAGGTCTAAACTAGGACTAAACCAGGTCTAAACCAGGACTAAACCAGGTCTAAACCAGGACTAAACCAGGTCTAAACCAGGTCTAAACCAGGTCTAAACCAGGTCTAAACCAGGCCTAAACCAGGTCTAAACCAGGTCTAAACCAGGTCTAAACCAGGCCTAAACCAGGTCTAAACCAGGACTGAACCAGGTCTAAACCAGGACTAAACTAGGTCTAAACTAGGACTAAACCAGGTCTAAACCAGGTCTAAACTAGGTCTAAACTAGGACTAAACCAGGTCTAAACCAGGTCTAAACTAGGTCTAAACTAGGACTAAACCAGGTCTAAACCAGGTCTAAACCAGGACTAAACCAGGACTAAACCAGGTCTAAACCAGGTCTAAACCAGGTCTAAACCAGGACTAAACCAGGTCTAAACCAGGACTAAACTAGGACTAAACCAGGTCTAAACCAGGACTAAACCAGGACTAAACTAGGACTAAACTAGGACTAAACCAGGACTAAACCAGGTCTAAACCAGGTCTAAACCAGGACTAAACCAGGACTAAACCAGGTCTAAACTAGGACTAAACCAGGTCTAAACCAGGACTAAACCAGGTCTAAACCAGGTCTAAACCAGGACTAAACCAGGACTAAACCAGGTCTAAACCAGGTCTAAACCAGGACTAAACCAGGACTAAACTAGGACTAAACCAGGACTAAACCAGGTCTAAACCAGGTCTAAACCAGGTCTAAACCAGGACTAAACCAGGTCTAAACTAGGACTAAACCAGGACTAAACCAGGTCTAAACCAGGACTAAACCAGGTCTAAACCAGGTCTAAACCAGGTCTAAACCAGGACTAAACTAGGACTAAACTAGGACTAAACCAGGACTAAACCAGGTCTAAACCAGGTCTAAACCAGGACTAAACCAGGACTAAACCAGGTCTAAACTAGGACTAAACCAGGACTAAACCAGGTCTAAACCAGGACTAAACCAGGTCTAAACCAGGTCTAAACCAGGACTAAACCAGGACTAAACCAGGTCTAAACCAGGTCTAAACCAGGACTAAACCAGGACTAAACCAGGACTAAACCAGGCCTAAACCAGGTCTAAACCAGGACTAAACTAGGACATATAAGGACAACTTTTATTAACAGCTCCAGGGTTTTCTCCTGAAATTTAAGACCTGTGGAAGACTTTTTAATGCCACTTGGAATCAAATTTAACACCAAGTGTTATGGCTGGCCTGTTAGTCTATTCCACTCCCTGTATTCCTGGTCTGGTTTCCCTTTCTTCCTCTTGTGTGTTGTCTGTCATCCTGAAGGCTTCTGCAGATCCTCCTCCTGGCCCGCCTTCCACACCTGCAGCTCATCTGCAATCTAAAGCCACATTTAAGGATCAGCTCCACCCCAAGACTTTGCCAGACCGTTGTTTCTCCGTGCGGTAAAACAACTATGCTATTTTTTCAGATGACTCTACAGACTTTTTGTGCTTGTTCCTGGATTTTTGATACTTACCTGCTTCCCTGTTTTTCCAGATACTTACCTCCTGTAACTCTGGACCAGCCTTCAGCCTCGTCACGTCTGCTCATCCTCAGCCTTGTCATGTTTTTTCTCCTTTGTCCAACTTAAAATAAAGATCTGAACTGTTTCAGCCTCTCTGCCTGCATTTTTGGATCAGTTCTTGTGCTTAGTCTGACACCAAGATTGCTGGCAAAAGAACAATAATCTGTATACATTTTACACAAATAAAATATCTGTATTACTCTGAAGCTAATTGGTTTTATCCAATCCACTTTATTTCTACAGCACATTTTACAAACACAAACAGTTTCCAAAGTGCTGCACAAAATTATAAAACAATAAATAAATGAATACATGTTCTGTTTAACCTCACTAGCTTCCATTAAAGCAATAAAAACTAGTAAGATCAAATAAGAGCAATTCAATAAATAAATACATAAATAAGTAAAATCAATTAAATAAAAACAAAACAATAAAAACAGGACCACACAACTCACGCCGAGTTGAAAGCCAGCGAATAAAAGTGGGTCTTAAGACGAGAATTAAAACATTCATTTTAATTTAAAAGTGTAATACAGGTGAAATAACTCCAGTTCTGCAGTAAAAATCTCAAAACAGAATCATACATTTCTGTTTTGTGGGGATGTTTTTTGCAACAAATATTCCTGCAACATTACTCAGCCATAAAAACATCAGACTGAGCTTTCAAAAACTTACTAAATAAAGGAACATCTGACTTTAAGATATTCGTAAAACCACTGTTGATAGAATTTGTTTCCAAATTCACATCCAGCTCTGAAAAAAGACACTTCTCTGTTGTTCCTTACAAAGTATTGATCTGAAATATATTTTTGACAAGTACCACAGTGAAAAACGTGACTTAGATCTCCCAATTTGACAATTTAAGACCTAGAAGAACAAAATGTAACACCTGCCCATAACATTTAATATTTTTAAAACCTTGGGTCTGTTCTGATTAAGATAATTATATTTACAGCACTGAGCAAAAGACAGTTTTTAAGAGAGGGTGTGGACAAAGAAAGGTGCATCAATGAACAAAAATACACAAAACACAGGGCCCAGGAGGTTTAGGGGCCCCTGAAAGTGTCTCTCTAGGGCCAAGTCTTTACCATCATTCCATTTTTATTCAGGTTAAATTTGCCAACTCAGTGCCAAATGAAAGAGCGAGCCTGACCTGTTTCATCTGTGAGTTAGTCTGAATGTGTCCTAATAAATCAATGTTTTTTCTTACGATGAATGAGTGAACACAAACTGTAAATAATAATGAGTGAGTGAATGAAACTCTGCAGACTGTAAGCTCTGCTGTTTGTATCCAATGAAAACAGCAGACGGCTAAATGTTATAAATAAGAAACTTAAAGCATGAATGTGAAGAACTGAGTGTGCTTTAGAACTTCAGGGCCCGTTCTAAAAACCTGCACTGGGGCCTCTCATTACCAAGTTACACCACTGACAAAATAAAACAGAAGCACTGGTCCTATCTCGCAATGGTAAAGACACAGAGCCAGGACCTGGACTCACAGATCTGCTAGTTCAGGGGTAAATGCTCCAAAGCCCTTATATCTCACACTGGTAAATGTTACGGCTTCCAAATAAATCCTTTAAATAGGTTTTTAATCAATAAAAGTGTTTTAGTTCACAGCGGCGCTCACTCCTCACTAACACTTCAGCACAGTGCGCTTTATTTACAAGAAAAATAACATTAAAATCCATGTTTGGAGTCCGACAGCGGCTCGTGGGAATGAACGTGTCACCTGCCAAAGCTGACAGCGCCACAACAACAACGCTTCAAAAATGGCCACGGCCAACAGAGGGAGTGTTCTGAGAGAGCAGTGACAGGAACAGCTTTACCAACGCCAATAAACCAGAGTCACACAAACATTTCATCAGAATAATATTCATCTGTCGCTCTTATAACTGGATTCACTTTATTCACATTCACTTTATCAAACCTTCAGCTCTTATTTTCATGTTTTTGTCTCGTTACTTTCACTTTCTCCGCTCCAAAACCTGTCCGAGTCTCTTCTGCCTGGCTACACGTGACGTCTGCACTCTTCCTAAATTCTGATTGGCTCAAACGCGACGGGTCCCCTAAAGCCCCGCCCTCTCTCTATATAAACCCGTGTCTCTCCGTCTCAGACGTCAGTCCACAGTGTCCCGGGACAGAGGAAGTCCACTGTGTCCACTCTGAGAAGACATTTTACTGCGTTATATTCACCATGAAGACTCGTGTTGTGCTGCTACTCTTGGGAATTCTTATAAATGGCGCCGCGTCGAGTGAGTAAAGCGTGTTTTTCTGATTATTATTCGCTAAAGTCCTCGGTGAGAAGCGCTGTGTGTTAGTGGACGTAGGGTTAAACAGATGTGTTGTCATTTACGCGCTCAGTGCGGACACAGCGCGTTGTTAATGCGTTTACTTTATATTTTGTGTGTAAAAGTTTGGGTTAGCTTTAAAGTTTTGCTAAGTGTCCCGTTTGCTTACAGGACGATTAAAACTCTTTCTCTTTCTCTTTTACGAGACGCCACTTAACGACAGCTCAGACCTGGGCTAAGCTAATATTATACCTTTATAATTAATCATAGTTTAAAGACATAAAGGCGTTAGAATAGCAGCTTATTTTAAGTCTCTGTGCTCTTTTATCATCAGTCTTTGCTGTTGTTCACTCTCACTTTAGTTAATTACGTAGATTGTGTTAAATTATGGCCGCCATCTTGACTCAGGGCCACACTTCTTAGATCTGTCCTCACTCATTTATATTTACCACACACTTTTATTTATTTATGTGTACTTAACTTTGGAGGTGTGACCTTTATTGTCCTGCAGTGTGACACAACTTTGGATTTGATTAGAAATAATAATAATTTCAAATATAACTCAGTTGTATAATAAATGTAAAGAAAGCTTTTTGCTAGCATTTATTGATTTTAACATTTTTATTTTCCTCACAAATCCTCAGTAAGCTCTGTTGTATCTGAGCAGTGAACTTGCTTCTGATGTTTTCACCGCTCTCTTGTTGTAAATATTGTGTGATAGTTGTTTTTCTGTTTTAAAGCTGCACTGATTTATTTTTCCTTGAAAGATAATTATTTAGTTATTAGTGCAGCAGAACAGAAGTCATCTGAGAGAAACTGAGCCTCTGAGGTCACTGTGGGCTGTGTTATAAGGGTTTTTGTTTTAGAGCGAGGGAAGGAACAGTTTAACCAATCACACGCTTTCATAGGACAGGAGCGCTCTGATTGGTCGATACATCCTTTATCTATCCACAACTAGAATCTATCAGGAATAATGTGAAGGAGCTATTGTTTTAGTTCAAAAGTCATAGCTTATTCACAGTATTTTTATTGTTTATTGTAAAGAATGAAAGCAGACTCCAGATGTGTGCTGTGTTATTGTGACAGCTCCTGGCTGTGGACAGACTTCCAGGTTTGTGTGAGACTGGGACAGAGCGAAGGAGAGGAATTAGGAAAGGGCAGTGTATCATTCACACTCTACATTTTTATACACACATCACTTTTACAGTCACAGAATCAGGGAGTGCAGCTTTAACTGTGTTAGTTTTTGTGTTGTGGTTATTGTTGTGTGTGCTGTATCTCATGCTGCTGACGCTTGACCTTTCTGGTTAAATTAAATTACAGGTTAAATAAAAAATAAAATATGTTTACATATTTGTAAATAAATATATCCCTGTCTCATCCTATAAAAGGTTTTAACTTTCAGATGTTTATTTTGTGAAAAATCCAGCGGTCACACCACAGGACACCAAACAGACTCACATTAAAGGTTTTGAGAAAATGATGATTTTACCAGAATTATTAATAAAATCTCAGTTGATGTTGACTTTAGCCTTAACTCCAGAGTCTGTCTGCTCTGTCAGTGACAGATGGCTCCTGGAGGTTTTGCAGAGTTCTCTGAGGCATTAAAAAGCATTAAAAGTCATTATTTTGATTTTGTGAAAATTAATGCCTTAAAAGGCTTTAAAAAACATTCAGTTTGATTCAAATAGGCATTAAACATTTTATTAAACTGGCTGGCTCACTTCCTGTTAGGACAGCAACACTGCAAACAATATCACACTTTGACATTTATAACATAAGTTACACAATAAATGAAAAATATTCTCAACACAGGTTAGGCTTAAAATACAAAAATATAACACAACTTATTTCTAAAACTTCAAAGGTTTCGTAGTAGGCTCTGTTTTGTTTCTGAATTTTGGATGAAAAACAGAATTTAGCAAAACTTTTCTATTGATTATGAAAACAAACGTCAACAAACTTAGATCTGTAGCCTCACTCATTTATATTTTCTTTATTTATACACAATAAAAATCCATAACTCAGTCTTTGATACTGACAGTAAACAGTAAATTAAATCCTACTCTTTAACCCTCAACACTGAGTCATTTTAACCTAAAGCTCATTTAGTAATTACACTTCTTAATCCTGTGTAATAATAAAATGTAACACAAGCATCAACAAAACTAATTTAATACTTTATACTTAACTTTAAGAAACACAAAACAATTTATAAAATGCTGTTGATGTTAATTTATTTATCCTGAAGCTGTTTTTATACTGAGCTGTTAAAATGTGTTTTTATTGCAGTGTCATTAAAATAAAATTAAATAATTAAAACAATGAATACCCAGTGTGACAGCTGTTACTGACATAACACAGACTTAGGCCTGATGTGTTTTATTTTGAAGTTTAATTATGTGTTCATTAAAGAGCTTGTTTTGTTCAGGTTTTATTAAACAATATTTATAAACATATTTTTACTTTAGAACTGAAATTATTTATTTTGTTTTTCAGTGGTTCACACTTTGAGATATTTCTACACTTATTCATCTCACGTCCCAAACTTCCCGGAGTACGTCGCTGTTGGTTTGGTGAATGATCTTCAGATAACTCACTACGACAGTCAGACCAAGAGAGAAGTGCCCAAACAGGACTGGATGAACAAAATCACTGCAGAGGACCCTCAGTACTGGGAGAAACAGACTCAGAGGTGTTTGAGTAATGAGCAGTGGGGAAAACCCAACATAGAAATTGCAAAACAGCGCCTCAACCAGACCGGAGGTTTGTCTCATTTATATTTTTCTGCTAAGCAAATGTTTAGAGCTTTTTATGAATAAAACACAGACTTGGATAAAAAGTCATTGGTATTTGCTTCATGAGAGTAAAAACTGTACAAAAGAGTTTTCAGAGTAAAATATTTAGTTTCCTTTAGTTTTAACATCACAGTGACACAAAGAATTAAACCCATTAAAAGTTTCATATTTAACTCTAGAATATAATCTGTAATTCATAAACAAACTCAGGTTTGACTCAGACGTCCAACAGCACAAAAGTCTGAAAATGTGACAGAAATGAAACGAGCTGTGACTCTGATGTTTCTGTTTCAGATCTACATCTGTTCCAGCTGATGTACGGCTGTGAATGGAACGATGAGACTGAGGACATCACAGGATATGATCAGTTAGCTTTTGATGGAGAAGACTTCATCTCATTGGACCTGGAAACAGAGACATATGTCGCTGCAAAACAACAGGCCGTCATCACCAAACAGAGCTGGGAGAGAAGTGGAGTCGCTGTCCAATGGAAAAACTACATCATCCATGAATGTGCTGAGTTTCTGAAGAAACATGTTCGTAACGGAGCGAGCGTTCTGAAGAGGACAGGTAAAGGTTTATAGTTTTAAACCAACATCTGTTTGCATTTTCCTCCTTTTGGCAGTTTCTACTCAGTATTTTTCTTCTTTATTCGTTTAACCTTTGTTCCCCAATTTAAAAAAGTTACGTTGCTCCTGTTCAGAGACAAAAGTGTCCCTCATCACAAAACATCACAAAAAATCTATACATTTGTATTTTTTTTTTTTTTACTTTTTTTTTTTTGCATACATCTTTTAATCAACTTGTGCCCTGATCATAAATACCAAATATTTTAATTACTTTCAGGATTTTAACCCTTTTTATGCCACTGTATGTAACAGAATCTTTTTTTTCTTTTTTAAAAACACAAAAAGTGAAATTTTTATTATTCTCAAAGCAAAGTGGATTTTTTTAGGGGCGATTATCACAGCCTTAGGTCTGTCAGAGATCAACAACATTTATTTTTAGGGATAATTTTTTCCTGTGCTATGTAGCATCTAAAAACCAACTCCCATTAAAACTGGTTCTAACGTTTTGTTTCTACAAAAAATTCCAAATTTATGTAAATAAATGTTATAAATAATAAATGATCTCTGACAGACCCAAGGCTGTAATAATCCCCTCCTTTTTTACTAAAAATGTAGATGCTGTTACATACAGTGGCATAAAAAGGGTTAAAACTCTGAAAATAATTAAATATTTGGTATTTATGATCAGGGCACAAGTTAATTAAAATATTTAGGCAAAAGAATAGAAACAAATATGAAGATAGACATTTTTTATGTTTTATTGACGAGGACACTTTTGTCTCTGAACAGGAGCAACATAACAAATTTAGTCAGAGTAAAAATAAAGTAATATTAGATTTGTGTTTAGAAAATCAAAATTAGTAATAAAATACACACCTGAGCCAAATTTTATAGAAAAAGTTAGAACCACTGTAAAGTTTTAAAAACATAAGATTTGAAAAGGACACTTGTCCTCATTAGGACACAGGGTTAAATAGTTCAGTGTAGAGTTCACTTTTGTATTTTAGAGGTGGTCTGGAGTATTTTGATTATTTTTAAATGGTTTAATGTTTACTTCAAATATTAATTAAATGTAAAACATAAAATTTCACAGCAGTGCATTTAGACCATAGACATCACTAACAACAGTAATAATATGAATATTTAGGTAACAATATTAATGTTTATGATATTTGAGCCTTGGCCAATCAACAGTCAGAGTATAAGCAGTACTGGGAAAGTATACAGTTATTTATATATTTACGAGGGCCGTGACAAGATCTCGTGATCAGTTTCTGTTTGTACTTTTTACAGAGAGAAGCCAGTCAGTGGAGTTTGTGGCAGAACATTTGGCAGTGCACATGTTGTGTTACTGCTTATAATTCACAGAATAGAAGGAAACACCGTTCATTACAACTGGACTTTAAAATGCACCTAAATAGTTTTATATTTAATGATTTTCAGTTGAATAAAATACATTTTTATTAGTATAAAATCCATATTTCAGTAGTGTAAAAGTCTCGTGGTTCTGGTGAAACAATATTGTGTGTTTTGTCGTCTGGTGGGATTTGTGTCTGGTCACAACCCTAATATTTACTATAAATAAGTAAAAAGGAAAACCCAGTTAGATCTGAACCAGAGTTGGTCACGGCTCTTACTGAAGATCAGCCTCTGACTTGTTTTTACTGTTGTTGAAAGAAAAAGCTCAGAGCCTCCAGAGCCAGGTGTGTTTGTGACAGACAGGAGAGAGGTGACTCATGTCCTGTTTTTGGTGCAGAGCTCCCCCTAGTGTCCTTCCTGCAGAAGTCCTCCTCGTCCCCAGTCACCTGCCACGCCACAGGCTTCTACCCCGACAGAGCCGTGCTGTTCTGGGCTAAAGATGGAGAGGAGCTCAGTGAGAACGTGGACCCTGGAGAGATCCTGCCCAACGGGGACGGGACCTTCCAGACCAGCGTGGACTTGGACCTGTCCTCGGTCCCGTCTGAAGACTGGGACAAGTACGCGTGTGTGTTTCAGCTCTCCGGAGTCAAAGAGGACCAGGTCACCAGACTGGACAGAGCCAAGATCAGGACCAACGGTGAGACTTACTCTGTGCTTTTATTTAGTGTTGAGTCTGTCCTGTCAGGGGAACTCAGCCATGTTTTTGGCTTTGGGGACAGAGCTCATTAATATATTAATATTCATTATTATTACTGAAGCCTTTATTAGACACTGACCTTTAACCTTTTGTGTTTTGAAGTCAGAGCAGTGACAAAGTGTTTATAATTCAAGAAAAGTCAGATCCACTTTAGATTTTACAAAATATCAAGGCCAATAATGAATGAATGAGGTTACTTGGAAGCAGCCCAGGGGGTACTCAACATTTTTTTGTAAAATAAATTGAATAAGTAATCATAGTTATTTTATTAAGTAACATTAATGTTAAAATATGTTAAGCTAATAAATATGTTCATACATTAAGATTTATACTTGGTATTTCACTCACTTTCCATAAACAATCTTTGTTTTTTTTCCTTCAAATAAAATGCTGAAGCAATAGGTGGAAGTACATTTATTTAAAAAAAAAATCTCAGTGGGTACTTTGATGGAAAAAAGTTTGCTAACCCCTGGTCCAAGGTGTCCCCTGCCTCAGGCCCAACGTAGCCTTGGCTCCAGTCTCCCACAGCTCCAGATGAGATAAAGTAGAAGATGAATGAATGAAAAGTTTTAGTAGAGTCCAGAGTTGGCAGCTCTCTCTCCTCTGGTCTGTGTTTATGACAAACCTGAATTTAAGTTCATAAAGTCTGCAAGAACATACTAATGTAGACCAAGACCTGCCCAAGACCAAGACCTTCAGGACCAAGACCGAGTCCAGACTAAGTTAAACCCAGACCAGGTTAAAAAATAAAGCCCCAAAATGACCTGAGTCCAGATTAAACCTGTATCATATTTACAGTAATGATGCTGTGTGTAGAAATAATCTGTGAGACTGAGACTAACAAAGTGTCCTCAGACCGGTCTCCAGTGGTTCCAGACTATTGCTAACCTCTTGTACTTGTGCTGTTTTTATCCATGTCTTTAACAGAGAAGAAATACACCGCCGTCATCGCTGCTGCGGCCGCCGTTCTTGGTGCTGCCATCTTTGCTGTGGTTGGATTTGTCTTGTACAGAAGATTTAAAGGTGAGATCAGATTTAAAATGTGAGCATTTCATTTTGGACAGACTTAAAAAACTAAACTAACTTTTTTATCTGCTTCTGTTTCAGCCAAACAGCCCACGCCTCGTAAGTAACACTTTTCATTTACTCTGATTGTAATCATTCAGTTAGGTGATAGTTTTCAAAATCTGTTCTTAAGTAAAAGTAATGTTTATGTAGAAAGTACTGCTTCTACAACCGCCACAGCTACGACTACTTCTATTATCACTACTTCTACTGATGCTGCTGTCATTTACAGTATTTTTCAGTTTTTATATTTCCTGTAATGTGTTTGTGTTGCAGCTCCGAGTGAGCCTGAGGTCATGCAGGAGCTGAACCCTAAAACCTGAGGCACAGTGAGTCTTTAAACATTATTTAAACCTGTGACTGTTTCTGTGTCCTAGAGTCTGTCAGTTTCATCACTTTTTAACTTTTATTCTCCAAAGTGAGAGGAACACGTCTGTGGAGATTCTCAGTCAGTTCACAATGTTAACCTTTGTGCTCCGCTCAAATTTTGCACCGTTCCTGACCCTCGTTTACAAAAATGTATTCTCTCTAAAACTGCTATTTTTTATAAACTTCTTGAAATCTGCTCAGAACCATAAAACATTACACATTTTTTTGGGATTTTAACCATTTAAATATCTGTATACTTATATGAATTTTGACAAATGTATTACATGTGGTTCCCAAAGTGGGGTCCGGGGCCCCCTGGGGGTCCGCGAAGGTACTGCAGGGGGACCCCCAGAGGCTGTCTATATTAAGTACATAAAAAGAAATAGAGTTTGAAATGAATTACAGTTTTATACTTGTTTAAAAATTGTACTCTAAAACTATTTCTAGCCAACAGTCAGTGCTTCTTGTAATGTTTTTATCGAATTATATGGGGAAAAATGACAATCTTTTGAATAGAGGGAAGTTGTAAAGTTGGGGGTCCGTGTGGGATTTTTGGAGATGTAAGGGGGCCACGATCCTCTTGAGTTTGGGAATAGCTGTATTACACAAAAACAGAATTATTTCCAGATAATACATAGTGGTGGGATGGGGCCATGAGACTCTGCTCCACAGCCTGAGCACACAACAACAAAAGCCAACTGCACACAGTCACAGGAAGTTTAGCGATGCACTCGAGAATATGACACACTCACAACATTCAAGCTCACATTTGTAGCTGATACGAGCATAAAGTCCAGCTCCACAGACTAAACCACACACGCACAACTTGTACGATAAACTTACAACCAGAGCCTAACGGATAAATATTAAACCCCTGCACTCACCGTGTTATTAGTCAGCCGTCCTCTCCTGTCCAGTCAGGGATTAGAGAGAGTTTCCATCTCAAAGACTCGTAAACTAGTTTATACATTATACACTGCTTTAACCATCATTAACTTTAGTGTTTTGAGAAAGTGTCACTGTGCGTCACCGTTAACCATCAGAAGTCAGTGTAGCATATATTTATTAATTATACATTTAGGACACAGATGTTTAGCTTAAAGAACTATACCTGATAGGTGACAAATAATCAGGTCTGGAGTTTAACCACAACAGCTCATGTCCCTGAGGGAAAAGAGGTTAACCAGCAGTGACTTTGATAACAGATAAAGACCACCAAACTCAACTTAAAGTGAATTAAGTATGGGTTTATTATTAGAATAAGCAAACAATAATGAAAAACAGGACCTAGGGCTAGATAACTTTATGAAACGTTGTAAATGGATTATTGCAGAATATCTAATTAATTGTAGTGGAGTATTATGGGCAATAGGATTTATGTGAGATTATAGGGACATAGAAAGATAAACGCTAGAGTTAGGGAACTTAAGGAGTTTGACGCCGAACTCAATAGATGTCATATACACTGCGCTTACTGTGGAAGGTCGAGCGGAGGTCAGGATGACGAGGACCACGGGCTCAGCAGGCCACCGGCTGTCGGGCTGGGGGTCGCTGTGCTGGGTTGCAGGTTCACGAAGTGTCGCTGGCCGGTCCAGTTACTACTCCGTCCTGGTCTCGTCCTCTGAAGCTCGTCCGGATATCAGCGCCAGTGATGTATGCAGTGGTCGTGGATGCCGCTTTGAGTTATTGCCGTGGCTCGGCAGAGAGGCAGCGTCAAGCCTTAAGCACAGCAGCAGTCCAATACTAGAGGTGAAAGCATGAAACCAGCTTTCACTGCGGCTTATAAAAACTTTGGAAATGGACTTCTGAGGGCACCGCTATGGTCAATCCAGCGGTTGTGTTGAAGACTGGGACGGAAGTTTGCCATGCAAAGTTTCAAAATACGCTACAAAAGCGACTACTCGCAAAATGAAAGTTAACTAGTGTCTTGCAGGACACTAATACAAAAACGAAAGTGTAAGTAGCAAAAGAGAAATAAAAATTTGTCGACAAGAAAAGCGTAAGAACACGAGAGCGTGTAAAGGTTTGGAGTTTTAGCGCATAAGAGAGCGAACAAAGAGAAAGCGAGGGGTTTTACCTTCGTCGTCTCTGGGGGTGGTCTTTCGCGTTAAGGCGTCAGATATCACTTTACACAACCAAACGCCTTACATGGGTAATCATTTTTAACACTCCACTTCAATTACATCAGATATTTAAGTAACTTTACGTTTATACTGAATAAGACTATCATGATGATACCACACAGACTGATGACATGACATGAAATAAACACATGTTCAACCAATATTAAACATGATCATTTCAACAGTTAGCACAAGAGATCATAATGTCCTGTGAAGAAACATGTAGATGCATGAAGTCAGTCTCCTGAACAGATGGCTGTACGTTTCTCCTCAAACGTACACAGTTTCGATTTAAACAATAGGAGTCATTTATCTGGTCCCTGAAAGTGATAGTACCGTCCCGTACCAGGTTTTCTGTCTTCTTCTCAAGAAGAAAGGCCCCTTCTGGCATATTTATTGCAGTAGATCAGTAAAACCCAGTCATGCAGTTCGTATAGGACAGATATATGCCTTTGCTTATGTCCTTTGGTGTGATAAGAGTCAGACTCCTGACTCCAAGTAGGAACACCTGTGGAGCTCCATTAGAGGTCAACAAGGGTTCAGCGTGAAGTCTTCCTACATCAGGAACAGGGGCAGCAGCAGTCAGACTCAGTCAACTTCAACTCTACAGAACACGTCCTGATGACTGTTTTTAACCTTGTTTAGATTATGACAACATGGACGACTGAGAATATCCTTAGACCAGTGATTCTCAAACTTTTCACACCAAGCACCGCCTCAGAGGATTTCAAAGAACCGTCTTTAATGGACTAAAATGGGCCTGAACCTGGACTAACTTTAATAAACCAAGAGATGAACTTGGGATTTACAGAAAGAATGGCTGACTAAATAAGGACAAAACAGGGAATAAACCTGGAAAAAAAACAAAGAATAAACAAAGATGAATCAAGGACTAAACCAGAAATAAAAACTGGCCCTGAATTAAATTAAACCAGGACTGGAACTGCAAACACTCCTGATACCAAAAGCCCACCAGTAGCACCTGATCTGTACTGAGTCTAGTTGTTCCTTTAAAAAGTATTCAGTCATCTTCAGATTTATTGTTTGGTGTTAAGATTACATTAAGATTAAAATATTGTATAGCGTTGGCCTGGATTAGTGTTGTTTTTTTCTGGTCTGATATTTCTTTTGTCTTGTTCACAGATTTGGACAAAGCAGCGCTTCACCTAAAGACTTCCTGCTCCTTAAAGAATTTATCACTGGTTTATGGTTTTGGTCATTAATGACATTTTAATCTGCATTATTTGGAGAAATTTAGTTATTGTGTGAAAATTGATCCTCCAGTAAATCTGTCCCATTGGCTTTGACTGGAGCAGCTGTTTTAACCTTTACATCTTCAGCATTTTACAACATTTTATTCATTTTTATTTTAACAGCATTTTATGTTTCAGCCGTTTTCATCTTTTCATCAGATCTTTGAACATGTTTTAGGATTGGATTATTCTTCATTTTTAAAGCTGTATCTTGCACTACTGAATACTCCTGTCTGTGTTCAGCTGTTAATGCAGTTTTTTTCCAGTTGTGTAAATAGTTTTGTTAAAATAATGGCAGTGGGAGCTAATTTATTATTTTAATGCAGGGTTTCTGCAGGTGTCAGCAAGTCTCATTTAATCCTCACAGTCAGTGTAAAACTGAAAACAATGACAAAACAACCAGGAATTAGGGATGCACAATAATATTGGACCCAGTAATTACTGGGTCCGATAATGGGAAATTATGATGTCATACAGATAATTCTGATAATTAAAAATTCAACCGATCATAAGATGGATAATAAAAAGGCCAAACTGCTTTGATTTTGCCGTGTGGTTTTCTCATTGAAGGCTCTCAGTCTGTGAGTGTCCCTCAGCCCCGCCCCCAGCCCCGCCCCCACTGCAGACTGCTGCCCCCTGTGTCGGCTTTCTGTACGGTGTCCAACGAAGAAAGACAGTTTCTGCATGTTCTGTTGCAGTTCTAGGAGAAGGGAAGGGAGCCACTAGCTCTTTACATCAAATATAAGTTTCCTAAAACGTTATCATGACACAGATGTGAAGAACACAGAGCAGCTGTCCCGCTGTCTTCAGTCGAACACACGGACAGCGCTGAACAGCGTATGTCGCCACTTCAAAAGTTTAACACGTAAACAATGTCGGGTCTTAAAAGGAAGTGTTGTCTGTTAATATTCGACAAAATGAAATAAGAAAAGCCCCAGACTGAGTGTGGAGAGAGAGGAGTTTTCCAGCTCTTCTCTCATCGAGTGAGGCTGGATACGAGTCCCACTGCTGCTCAGCTCAGGCTTCCTCTCTCACACAGAGCAGAGAGCAGCCTCGTATCAGCCCAGAGCAGGAGCGAGAGGCTTTGTGCAGGACGGGACAGTCTCTTACCTGACCAAACCTTTTATTAACCCATAGATCTGATTGGACGTTCTACCGTAAGCCCCGCCTCTTTCCCCCTGTGTTAGATTCAAGATCACATGGGATAAAAAACGATTGACCTGCAACTAAGTGGTTAGAAAATGTCTTTATCTCTATATTAATATAAAAATATATTTACAACAAGAATAATAGCAGCAGAAAAAGGCATTGGGCACAGAGATCAGTAATGTGTGACTCTGACACATTCCCAGGTCACAGTGGGACACAGCCAACAGTGTGAGAGTGTTACTGTGCTTATGAGAAGGCTGGATATCCAGACTGAGTCAGATCAGAGATAGATTTGCCAAAGGTATTTCAGGTTTTATAAGTAAGATGATGGTTAGTGAAGTTTGGTAAGAGCTATACTGTTAAATTAAATTGTACTTCTCGCAAAATCAGGTTGAGTAAGGTAAAAATTTGATATAAAATCTTATTTAAGAATTATCGGTTTATTATTGGTATCTGTTAAAAAAATGCATTATTGTGCATCCCTACCAGGATTCACTAAAACTTACTTATTAAATTTATTTGTCGAGAGCAAATAGGCCTGATTCACCGAACACTTAACCCACTGCGCCTCTGTCTCCCTGAACATCACTGACAGATAATAATATTAATGTTGGTTTAATTCCTAATATTTAATGGTGTTGTGTGTGCAGTGTAGACAGCATTAGGTCGGAGTCGCCATAAAACACCAAATTTCTCAAAGATGTCAGTGGCAGTAACCAAAGCCTTGTATTGTTTGCCCCTTTGCGCCTGTTGCTGTGGCGTACGAGGGTTAAATTCCCGGACGTCCGACCGTGAGAACGCTCTTTAATACTCTGCAGAAACCCTGTAAAAGTATTTTTCCTTCTATGTAATTATTGTGGGAGCTGTAGGAACTTTTGGAGACAGACTGTGATCGAAGAGCAAGGTTTAAAACACATTCTTGTTTAATGTCACCTGAAGACGCTCTGTTTGAACTGTTCTGTACCACTTTGCTTTTCAATAAAATCTATTTGTACAAAACATTAAGTGTCATTATTTATCATAAAGTGAGTTTAGAGGAAGTCACAGTAAAATATGAGCTTTGTTAGTGATGTGAGCTTTGAGAAGTGAAGTCGTATCACTGTTTAAACCAAGAACTTTTACTCTTTGGTTGTAAATTATAACATGTATAAAGAAAATCATGTAATGTTAGTTTTAGGTAAGAAGGTCCAGCTATTGGAGGAAAGAAATCAGCGCTTAATAAAGACAGTAGACCGCACTGCAGTGCAACCAACAGGCCGTATATTATTGTGTTACATGAATAAATTATATACAGTATTTACAAGTGCACTTTTTCTTTTGTTCAAAAGACTTGAGCTTGACACACTTCTTTTGGAACGTTAAAATTCATTCACTTGCTGGGAACAAACGATCCACACACAAATCTTTGCTACTCCGCTCACGCTCGTAAAAGTCTTTTTGATAATTGTCCACCGATTAAAATACAAGTCCAGCGTAAAGACTCCAAAGCATATGAAAGGGAATGTGAGAGAAGTGAGATGGCTGTAAGTCTCCTACCGCATCCCAGTGGTAGTAGTAGTAGTAGTAGTAGTAGTAGTATCAAGAATTCACAGTGGAGGGTTTTCTTCTAGACAAAGTTGTCTGGTAGCTCGCCATGTACAGCCCTCCAAAAAACCTGGCCGTACAAGAACATGCATGTATCGATTAATAGTGTACACAATCTTTGACAAAATCTTCTAACAGTGAAAATATACTCAATTTAAGAATGAGCAACAATGCATTAGGACTTTTAAAGTTTAAGTACCATCTAACTGACAATATTTTAAAATAAAATGCATATTATTAACACTGCAAAACATGTAACATTAAAATGCTATTTCAGGATTTAAATAAAAGCTATACTTCATTAGACCAAGACCATTCAATATAAATGAGTGGCTAAAGACAAGCTAGTCATGTTAGCCTAGCAGTAGCCAACCAAAAGAAATCCTCAGAAATGGTAGCAATGACTACTAACATCACATACAATGAAAAGCTAATACTGTCTTTGCATTAAATGCATTTGAAACGCTGAGACAAACAGAAAATAAGGCAACAGGAGCTGAAAACACCATATAAAAGGAAATTAGCCACACAATATGGGACTCACCAATTCCTTTTCTTTAATGTACATGAGTCACAATCGGCACGTTTCAGTCGCAGTAGGAGGACATACAAGTTGAGGAGCACAACACTTAAAAACGGAGCAGTCAGAGTGTAAAATGAGCGATTAACTTAGCTAACCGATCTACCTCACAACCAATGCAGGTCTGCTCTGTCTAGCTTCACTTCACTGGCTTCCAGTTGAATTCAGAATTAGGTTTAAAATCCTTCTCCTGACTTACAAGGCCGTAAATGGTACAGCCCCATCCTACATTAATGATGTTATAGAGCCATACCAACCAAGCAGAGTACTGCGCTCACAAAATGCAGGGCTATTAGTGGTTCCCAGGGTTTCTAAAAGTACAGTTGGAGGTAGAGCCTTTAGTTACCAAGCTCCTGTTTTATGGAATCAGCTTCTGGTTTCTGCTCTAGGAGCTAGAAGCTGGGGGAAGTATGGTGCACTGACCTCTGACCTCTGGTTTCATCTGCTGCTCCTCTTCTATCACTGTCATTAATATTATCTAATATTCTATGTCTCCAATCAGTTCACAGCTGTTCACAGGTTGTCCCTCTGTCCCGCTCCCCTCTGGGGGAGTGGGGACTGTTTCAGATGCCTGGCTGCTGGCAGATGTCCCAGTGACGATTGGATCTTAGCTGACCCCATCTGTGCTCCTGTCCCGACCTGTGGGCCCTCAACCTCACCTCTAAGGATTTCCCGGATCTCCCTCACCCACTCCCCTGTCTGGATGAATCCTTACAGAGTGAACTATGATCCTATAGATGAGTAATGGACTAACTCCTGACACATGTTGCTGTCCGTCCTGGGAGAGGATCTCTCCTTCAATATGGGCTCCATAAGGTTTCTTCTTTTTTCCCGTAGCTGGGTTTTTTAGGTGTTTTTCCTTACCAAGAAGGAGGGTCTAAGGACAGGAGTGTCCTGGGTCTGTTTAGTTTAGTGTAGTTATTGTTTGTGCTGATTGTGTGTTAAGTCTGATTGTGTGTTTATGTTTGATCAACTGTTTGTGAAGCCTTTGAGGCGACTTTTGTTGTGATATTGGGCTATACAAATAAAACTGAATTGAATTGAATCTGAATTGTTTAACCATACTGTGTTCAAATCTTCCCAGTGGAAGTAGCGCAAAGTCACGCGAGATCCCAGCGGGATTACCATGACAACAGCATCTCAATACCAGCAAGGGGAAACCCATATTGGATTTTACAGCTGGGTTACAGAGACGGAAGTACTGCAAACCTGTACTTATATAAAAGTACTGTTACTACATAATATCATTACTTCACTTGGCCACAGTCAAGGATAAGTACTCAACAGAACTGGTAACTGAGTACAAACTGAATTCCAGAAATGTTGGGATAAAATGAAAGCTTGAAGACTTTCAAATCACAGGAGCTAATATTTTATTCACAATAGAACACAGACAACACAATGACAATTACATTAGAAACAGAAGATTTATTTTTTAGTTGGCAGTAATAATAGTATAACATCCCGGCCAGCTCAGAGAAGCACGAGACTGGAAGTTACTGCCGGATCTAAACTAGTGGTGGGACTCGATTAAAAAAAATAATCTAATTAATTACAGGCTTTGTAATTTATTAATTAATCGTGATTGATCGTATTTTTATCAAATAGCAATATTTATATGTCATAAATCAAATATAGGTGCTTATTTGTATGTTCTGGCGTATTTTAACGTGATTTCAAACTAACACCACAGTCAAACAGGGCAGTAATCAGCGTTTGTGCATCGATCTCTGCCTCCTGTGCAGCAGTAACACGCGGCGCGCCTCGTCTCTCCTCTCCCCTTCGCGTCTGAACCCAGCAGACCGCTGTCTCCTGTGTCGTCCGTCAGCTGTGACAATGATCAGAGACGATGAGCGGTGCTTTGAAGCAGCGCGTTTGAAAGTGAAAGAAAAGTGGCGCTGGTTGCACGGAGGCAGACGACCTCGACGCCGCAGTTCCCTGTGGTGCAGTCTGTGGCACTTTATCCAACTGTTCACAGCTGAAATCCACTCACATTTGGTGTTTTGGTCGTGTGGATGTCCAGCCCTGGTTACTGTGCGCCAGAAACTAGGTCACTGAGAAAAGTTCCGTGTTGTCATAGACAAGTGCGATTAATGGCGTTCATTTTTTTAGAGGACTCTAGTCCTCTAAAAGTAGTAGTGGTAGTAGTAGTAGAGATAGTATTAGTATTAGTAGTAGTAGTAGTAGTGGTAGTAGTGGTAGTAGTAGTAGAGATAGTATTAGTAGTAGTAGTAGTAGTATTAGTAGTAGTAGCAGTAGCAGCAGTAGTAGTAGTAGAGGTAGTATTAGTAGTATTAGTAGTAGTAGCAGTAGTAGTAGTAGAGATAGTATTAGTAGTAGTAGTAGTAGTATTAGTAGTATTAGTAGTAGTAGTAGTAGTAGTAGTAGTAGTAAAATTATTGTATTGTGCTGATTTTGTTGTAGCTCTGAGTGAGTCTGAGGTCACTCAGGAGCTTTAACCTCCTGTGACCCCAGACATTTTTTGGTAATTTTTCAGTTTTATTTTGGCAAATCTTTGGCTGTGTTGCTTCCAACAGCATAAGATTTACCCAGTTTGTGTATTTTAACATAAATGTTCATCTTTTTGTATTTTTTTTATTTTTATTTTCAAGTCTTTACTATGATTTCTAACCTAAATAGTTTCATCTATGTCCCTTTGTCATTTTTTGTGCCAGACTCCGATTCAAAATGCATTTTTTTAATTAATGAGAAGAATTAATAAGAAAATAAAAAAAAATAATAATAAAAAAACTTTGTACAGGTACTACAGTGCACTACTGCATATGTTTTGTGTGTAAACAGTTTCTGACATCTTTGTAAGTATTATACCTCCACAACCCAGGACTAAACCAGGACTAAACCAGGACTAAACCAGGTCTAAACCAGGACTAAACCAGGTCTAAACCAGGTCTAAACCAGGACTAAACCAGGACTAAACCAGGTCTAAACCAGGTCTAAACCAGGACTAAACCAGGTCTAAACCAGGACTAAACCAGGACTAAACCAGGTCTAAACCAGGTCTAAACCAGGACTAAACCAGGTCTAAACCAGGACTAAACCAGGACTAAACCAGGTCTAAACCAGGACTAAACCAGGACTAAACCAGGTCTAAACCAGGACTAAACCAGGACTAAACCAGGTCTAAACCAGGACTAAACCAGGACTAAACCAGGACTAAACCAGGACTATGGTAATTGTTAGTTCATGAATCTTTGCTTCTCTTCGTCAGAGGCTGTTACTGCCAGTGTTGTTATTACCTACTATGACCACTAGGCGGTGTGATTGTGTTACATGTGAAGCTGCAGTGAGGACCACAGCCCTGTCTCACATTAATAACCCTCACTAACGTAATGTGTTTCAGTGAATAAAAACTGAAACATCTTCAGCTTAGAAAAACAAGTCCTGAAGATCTCTTTTTAACTTTTTGTTGTGATTCATTTAAACCTGAACGAGAGAGACGTCAGCAGCAGCAGCAGCAGCAGCAGCAGCAGCAGCAGCAGCAGCAGCAGTAGTAGTAGTAGCAGTAGTAGTAGTAGCAGCAGCAGTAGCAGCAGTAGTAGTAGTAGCAGTAGTAGTAGTAGCAGCAGTAGTAGTAGTAAATAGAGCATAATTAGCTTTCATTCAATGTATATCTCAATTTTTTTACCCAAAATGTCCCTGAGCCCTGTTTGGTTCTCACCCCTCGAGCTGCTGTTGTTGTTGTTGTTGTTGTTGTTGTTGTTGTTGTTGTTGTTGTTGTTGTTGTTGGTCCACTAGAGGTCACTGAAACTCTGGTTTGTGTCCTGTGTTCAGTTCACAGCAGAGGCCTGTTGTTGGAACCTGGTTTGGTTTTAGTTCAGGTTCACTTTGAGGAAACTCAGAGTTAGTCGCCATGGTAACAGCCTCCACACAGACCCGGGTCTGGTTTAGAGAAACCAACCTGGACCAATCAGCGCGGCGCAGGGTTAGCACGAGGCCGGACTATGGAAAGATCAAAATAAAAGAAAATGTTCCTGATCATCAGTGAAGCAGGTCCCAGATTTAGTCCCTGAGCCGTTTCACCTGAGAGCATCTGGAAATAAACAACTTTAAGAAAAATGTTTTAAAAGAAAATCCACAACTTTTACCAAAAACGAGTAGAAAACAAGCGGCTTTAACACTTTTGGAGGTTTTCATTTACGTTTATGAACATTATTATGGTTATTTCAACTTTTTACTGAGAAGTGGCCCGATTAAAACCAGGAAGTACGACCATATTAGTCCTGTCCTCAGGTCTCTGCTTCCTGTCGCTCAGAGAACAGACTTTAATCAGAAATAAAAAGCTCTTAAATAAACCGCTGCTGTGTAAAATTGCTAACGTTAGCTTAGCCGTTAGCGTTCAGCCTCCCCACGTAAGGCACAGAGCTGCAATAATCCTCTCTGTTTTATTCATTACAGCTTTAATTCATGTTAAATGGGTCATTCCAGAATTGGAGGACATTTAGGCATCAAAAGTTTTCTTAATTTTTTTATTTTCTATCATGTATTTAAGAAAACAGTGTAATAAACTGTCAGTTACAATGATTTGTCCAGCTCAAGCATCAACGCTACACTTTTTATAAGACGTTTTATTTCTTGCGCGCTGTGCTCAGTGCAACCCTGTTATCAAAAATCAGGAACCGTAAAAAGGATTTCTATTGATAAATGTTAAATAAATCCTTTACCAATAAGTGAGAAGGTCACATTTACATTGAATAATCACTTAATTTCAGACAGATATTGACCTATTGTTATTATATTTACAAAAATGTTACTGTAACAGGGTTGAACACATTACTTTGCATGGCAGCATCTCTGCTTTCAGCAGCGCTCAGTGCTGTGCAAGAAATCTGTAGAAATCAGTTAAAAATGTAAAATGTTGATTGTAAACACTCGCCATTAAAAACAAAAAGCTAATGAGTTCATGTTTAGTAATTAATCTCATCCAGGCAGTTACTGCACAATTAACATAAACCTGATGGCAACAAATGAATAAAAAATAGCCATTTATGTTTTGGAAAATATAATAATATATCACAAACAGTAAATTATACACATTTCATTTTACTGTCAGTGAATTGTCAGTGCTTGATTTACTGAAGAAAAGGGCTGCAAATCAACTCTGTTTTTAACTTTTTTCAGGAACAGAGTCTGCAGCTGTGGAATGTTGCTGTTAATGTTAAGGTTAGACTTGGTTATTATCATAAATAAAAGAAACTTTGAAGCAGTTTGTCTTATTCTGATATAAAGGTAACAGGGTTGCATCGGTTAAAGCGACGCACAGTCAGCGCTGATAAAACTGGAACAATATTTAAAACAGAAGAGAGGACTTACATTTGGTCTGTCCCTGGTGTTAACCGTGAACTAATGATGTCATTTCCTCTGTGATGGGACCTCTGTTGTTTCTCTGCCGGGATAAAAAGGGACACAACTTAAATTCATCAATACTGTTGTTTAAATTATGTTGATAATTAAATAAACTGTACCAATAGTTACATGAAACACATATCACACCAATACTAAAAAATAAATTGTATTTAAAACTTATTTTAATCGTTAAATCTACAATGCAAGTTTGTCATTAACAAAGGGGGACAAGTGGAAATGCCATTTTAGGAGGTGCTTCAAATCTTTTTAGTATTTTGGTTCATATTTTAAACCACATTTTTCTACAACCTAACTTACATTTTTGGTCAGAACGAGTATAATTTGCAAAGTTAGTGCTTGTTTAAGGATTTGGTGCATGGATTGATTATTTTTTAGGGGGGGGACAGGAAATGTCCTAAACACTAAAACATCTGAGTGTGGTCAGGTTTATCACAGAAGAACTTTATCAGCCGAGTTTCAAATGTTTTTTACACAGACGCCAGAGTCACATGATCACCGCTGAGAGGAAAACAGTGAATCATTCACAAACTGAGGGCACTACAGTCGCTGCAGGACTGGACTCTGGGGACAAGGGAGGACATTTGGACACAGCCCATGTCTCTCCATGGCTTACACCAAAGCACATCTCTGACTGGTCCCACATGAACTGGGACTCTGAGGACCTCAGGGACAGGTCTCTGCTGGGACTCTGAGGACCTCGGGGACAGGTCTCTGCTGGGACTCTGAGGACCTCAGGGACAGGTCTCTGCTGGGACTCTGAGGACCTCGGGGACAGGTCTCTGCTGGGACTCTGAGAACCTCAGGGACAGGACTCTGCTGGGACTGTGAGGACCTCAGGGACAGGTCTCTGCTGGGACTCTGAGGACCTCAGGGACAGGACTCTGCTGGGACTCTGAGGACCTCGGGGACAGGTCTCTGCTGGGACTCTGAGGACCTCAGGGACAGGTCTCTGCTGGGACTCTGAGGACCTCAGGGACAGGACTCTGCTGGGACTGTGAGGACCTCAGGGACAGGTCTCTGCTGGGACTCTGAGGACCTCAGGGACAGGTCTCTGCTGGGACTCTGAGGACCTCAGGGACAGGTCTCTGCTGGGACTCTGAGGACGTCAGGGACAGGTCTCTGCTGGGACTCTGAGGACCTCGGGGACAGGTCTCTGCTGGAACTCTGAGAACCTCGGGGACAGGTCTCTGCTGGGACTCTGAGGACGTCAGGGACAGGTCTCTGCTGGGACTCTGAGAACCTCAGGGACAGGTCTCTGCTGGGACTCTGAGAACCTCAGGGACAGGTCTCTGCTGGGACTCTGAGAACCTCAGGGACAGGTCTCTGCTGGGACTCTGAGGACCTCAGGGACAGGTCTCTGCTGGGACTCTGAGAACCTCAGGGACAGGTCTCTGCTGGGACTCTGAGGACCTCAGGGACAGGTCTCTGCTGGGACTCTGAGAACCTCAGGGACAGGTCTCTGCTGGGACTCTGAGGACCTCAGGGACAGGTCTCTGCTGGGACTCTGAGGACCTCAGGGACAGGTCTCTGCTGGGACTCTGAGGACCTCAGGGACAGGTCTCTGCTGGGACTCTGAGAACCTCGGGGACAGGTCTCTGCTGGGACTCTGAGGAACTCAGGGACAGGACTCTGCTTGGACTCTGAGGACCTCAGGGACAGGTCTCTGCTGGGACTCTGAGGACCTCAGGGACAGGTCTCTGCTGGGACTCTGAGGACGTCAGGGACAGGTCTCTGCTGGGACTCTGAGGATGTCGGGGACAGGTCTCTGCTGGGACTCTGAGAACCTCAGGGACAGGACTCTGCTGGGACTCTGAGGACGTCAGGGACAGGTCTCTGCTGGGACTCTGAGGACGTCAGGGACAGGTCTCTGCTGGGACTCTGAGGATGTCGGGGACAGGTCTCTGCTGGGACTCTGAGAACCTCGGGGACAGGTCTCTGCTGGGACTCTGAGGACATCAGGGACAGGTCTCTGCTGGGACTCTGAGGATGTCGGGGACAGGTCTCTGCTGGGACTCTGAGGACCTCGGGGACAGGTCTCTGCTGGGACTCTGAGGACCTCAGGGACAGGTCTCTGCTGGGACTCTGAGGACCTCAGGGACAGGTCTCTGCTGGGACTCTGAGGACCTCAGGGACAGGTCTCTGCTGGGACTCTGAGGACCTCAGGGACAGGTCTCTGCTGGGACTCTGAGAACCTCAGGGACAGGTCTCTGCTGGGACTCTGAGGACCTCGGGGACAGGTCTCTGCTGGGACTCTGAGAACCTCAGGGACAGGACTCTGCTGGGACTGTGAGGACCTCAGGGACAGGTCTCTGCTGGGACTCTGAGGACCTCAGGGACAGGACTCTGCTGGGACTCTGAGGACCTCGGGGACAGGTCTCTGCTGGGACTCTGAGGACCTCAGGGACAGGTCTCTGCTGGGACTCTGAGGACCTCAGGGACAGGACTCTGCTGGGACTGTGAGGACCTCAGGGACAGGTCTCTGCTGGGACTCTGAGGACCTCAGGGACAGGTCTCTGCTGGGACTCTGAGGACCTCAGGGACAGGTCTCTGCTGGGACTCTGAGGACGTCAGGGACAGGTCTCTGCTGGGACTCTGAGGACCTCGGGGACAGGTCTCTGCTGGGACTCTGAGAACCTCGGGAACAGGTCTCTGCTGGGACTCTGAGGACGTCAGGGACAGGTCTCTGCTGGGACTCTGAGAACCTCAGGGACAGGTCTCTGCTGGGACTCTGAGAACCTCAGGGACAGGTCTCTGCTGGGACTCTGAGAACCTCAGGGACAGGTCTCTGCTGGGACTCTGAGAACCTCAGGGACAGGTCTCTGCTGGGACTCTGAGGACCTCAGGGACAGGTCTCTGCTGGGACTCTGAGAACCTCAGGGACAGGTCTCTGCTGGGACTCTGAGGACCTCAGGGACAGGTCTCTGCTGGGACTCTGAGGACCTCAGGGACAGGTCTCTGCTGGGACTCTGAGGACCTCAGGGACAGGTCTCTGCTGGGACTCTGAGAACCTCGGGGACAGGTCTCTGCTGGGACTCTGAGGAACTCAGGGACAGGACTCTGCTTGGACTCTGAGGACCTCAGGGACAGGTCTCTGCTGGGACTCTGAGGACCTCAGGGACAGGTCTCTGCTGGGACTCTGAGGACGTCAGGGACAGGTCTCTGCTGGGACTCTGAGGACCTCAGGGACAGGTCTCTGCTGGGACTCTGAGGACCTCAGGGACAGGTCTCTGCTGGGACTCTGAGAACCTCAGGGACAGGTCTCTGCTGGGACTCTGAGAACCTCGGGGACAGGTCTCTGCTGGGACTCTGAGGACCTCAGGGACAGGACTCTGCTGGGACTCTGAGGACGTCAGGGACAGGTCTCTGCTGGGACTCTGAGGACCTCAGGGACAGGTCTCTGCTGGGACTCTGAGAACCTCAGGGACAGGTCTCTGCTGGGACTCTGAGGACGTCAGGGACAGGTCTCTGCTGGGACTCTGAGGACCTCAGGGACAGGTCTCTGCTGGGACTCTGAGGACCTCGGGGACAGGTCTCTGCTGGGACTCTGAGGACCTCAGGGACAGGTCTCTGCTGGGACTCTGAGAACCTCAGGGACAGGTCTCTGCTGGGACTCTGAGGACCTCAGGGACAGGTCTCTGCTGGGACTCTGAGGACCTCAGGGACAGGTCTCTGCTGGGACTCTGAGAACCTCAGGGACAGGTCTCTGCTGGGACTCTGAGAACCTCGGGGACAGGTCTCTGCTGGGACTCTGAGGACCTCAGGGACAGGACTCTGCTGGGACTCTGAGGACGTCAGGGACAGGTCTCTGCTGGGACTCTGAGGACCTCAGGGACAGGTCTCTGCTGGGACTCTGAGAACCTCAGGGACAGGTCTCTGCTGGGACTCTGAGGACCTCAGGGACAGGTCTCTGCTGGGACTCTGAGGACGTCAGGGACAGGTCTCTGCTGGGACTCTGAGAACCTCAGGGACAGGACTCTGCTGGGACTCTGAGGACGTCAGGGACAGGTCTCTGCTGGGACTCTGAGGATGTCGGGAACAGGTCTCTGCTGGGACTCTGAGAACCTCAGGGACAGGTCTCTGCTGGGACTCTGAGGACGTCAGGGACAGGTCTCTGCTGGGACTCTGAGGATGTCGGGGACAGGTCTCTGCTGGGACTCTGAGAACCTCAGGGACAGGACTCTGCTGGGACTCTGAGGACGTCAGGGACAGGTCTCTGCTGGGACTCTGAGGACGTCAGGGACAGGTCTCTGCTGGGACTCTGAGGATGTCGGGGACAGGTCTCTGCTGGGACTCTGAGGACCTCAGAGACAGGTCTCTGCTGGGACTCTGAGGACGTCAGGGACAGGTCTCTGCTGGGACTCTGAGGATGTCGGGGACAGGTCTCTGCTGGGACTCTGAGGACCTCAGGGACAGGTCTCTGCTGGGACTCTGAGGACCTCAGGGACAGGTCTCTGCTGGGACTCTGAGAACCTCAGGGACAGGTCTCTGCTGGGACTCTGAGGAACTCAGGGACAGGACTCTGCTTGGACTCTGAGGACCTCAGGGACAGGACTCTGCTGGGACTCTGAGGACGTCAGGGACAGGTCTCTGCTGGGACTCTGAGGATGTCGGGAACAGGTCTCTGCTGGGACTCTGAGAACCTCAGGGACAGGTCTCTGCTGGGACTCTGAGGACGTCAGGGACAGGTCTCTGCTGGGACTCTGAGGATGTCGGGGACAGGTCTCTGCTGGGACTCTGAGAACCTCAGGGACAGGACTCTGCTGGGACTCTGAGGACCTCAGGGACAGGTCTCCGCTGGGACTCTGAGGACCTCGGGGACAGGTCTCTGCTGGGACTCTGAGGACCTCAGGGACAGGACTCTGCTCTGACGATGTTCAAGTCCAGACTTAAAACTGTTCTTTTTAGCTGTGCACGTGACAACTGAAAGTGTTTTTTCTGCACTCTTCTCTTTAAATTTTATTTTAAATGGATTCCTAGTATTATTTTTTAGATTTGATTTTATTGTTTTAATTGTAGTTCTTGTCTTTGTACTTGTAAACGTTTTCCTGTAAAGAACTGTGAATGACTCCGTGCCTTGCCTTCCCCGCAGCAGTGAAGTCTCCTCCCGCTGTCGCGCGTGCGCCGCGCGGTTTCATCAGCGAGGCCTCTGCACCTGTGCGCGCGCTCAGAGCCAGAGCCAACAGGTGCGCGCGCTTCCTCCTTTTATTCACTTATTCAAATCCCCAGCGCGCGCTTCGTCCACACAGCGTCCAGAGACCGTCCCCTCACGCACGGACCTGGCGCAGGACGCACGGGGAATGGAGCTGGACCCAGAGACGAGCCTCGGTTCGGTCTGACGCGGAGCCAGTGCGCGGTAAGACCAGACTGCGTTTAAACTCACGGGAATTTAATCCAAACTCTCCTCTGTTCTCTGTGAAACTCAAAGCTAAAGAAATGGATTTAAACAAAGAAGAATCTGGACACAGCCGGAGAGAACTCGGCTGGGAGTGAGCAACAAAAAAACTTTAATCTGCCGTGATATCAGGCTAAATGTGGCGCGTGGAGTGGAGAACTTTCTAAAGTAATGTTCTCTGCCTTAGAAAGCAGAAACAATGTAAAATAATAATAATAAATAAAATTCTGTAGCTTAAACAAATAAAAAAAACAACGCATTAAGGTTAAAATATTATGCGTAGTTCATTGTTAAATCCTACAGTTCAGCTCTGGGCCACAGTGACTCAAAACATTTTTAATTTGTTAAAGAAACTGTTGGACCAACAAGACCCGCGTCCCGACCCGCGTCCCGACCCAGGTCCCGACCCGAGTCCCGACCCAGGTCCCGACCCGCGTCCCGACCCAGGTCCCGACCCGAGTCCCGACCCAGGTCCCGACCCGAGTCCCGACCCGCGTCCCGACCCGAGTCCAGAGTTCTTTGTTGTGTCATTCTCAGCCACAACAGAAAAAATGTACTTAAAAAATAATTTAAACTCAAATTTCAGCAGGATTTAAATAAAACTGGGCTTCGATGGAAACAAGACAAAACTTTCTTGGAAAATATTCTGAGAACGACACAGAAACTGAAAACTAAACCAGGAACTAAACCAGGTCTAAACCAGGTCTAAACCAGGTCTAAACCAGGTCTAAACCAGGAACTAAACCAGGACTGAACCAGGTCTAAACCAGGACTAAACCAGGAACTAAACCAGGAACTAAACCAGGAACTAAACCAGGACTAAACCAGGACTAAACCAGGAACTAAACCAGGAACTAAACCAGGAACTAAACCAGGACTAAACCAGGAACTAAACCAGGAACTAAACCAGGAACTAAACCAGGAACTAAACCAGGAACTAAACCAGGAACTAAACCAGACCTGAACCAGGTCCGAACCAGGTCCGAACCAGGTCCGAACCAGGACTGAACCAGGACTGAACCAGGACTGAACCAGGTCTAAACCAGGACTAAACCAGGACTAAACCAGGACTAAACCAGGTCTAAACCAGGTCTAAACCAGGTCTAAACCAGGAACTAAACCAGGAACTAAACCAGGAACTAAACCAGGACTAAACCAGGACTAAACCAGGAACTAAACCAGAACTGAACCAGGTCTGAACCAGGACTGAACCAGGTCTAAACCAGGACTAAACCAGGACTAAACCAGGACTAAACCAGGACTAAACCAGGTCTAAACCAGGTCTAAACCAGGTCTAAACCAGGACTAAACCAGGACTAAACCAGGACTAAACCAGGACTAAACCAGGACTAAACCAGGACTAAACCAGGTCTAAACCAGGTCTAAACCAGGTCTAAACCAGGACTAAACCAGGTCTAAACCAGGACTAAATCAGGTCTAAACCAGGTCTAAACCAGGTCTAAACCAGGTCTAAACCAGGACTAAACCAGGTCTAAACCAGGACTAAATCAGGTCTAAACCAGGTCTAAACCAGGTCTAAACCAGGACTGAACCAGGTCTAAACCAGGTCTAAACCAGGACTAAACCAGGACTAAACCAGGACTAAACCAGGACTAAACCAGGACTAAACCAGGACCTAAACCAGGACTAAACCAGGACTAAACCAGGACTAAACCAGGACTAAACCAGGACCTAAACCAGGAACTAAACCAGGAACTAAACCAGGAACTAAACCAGACCTGAACCAGACCTGAACCAGACCTGAACCAGACCTGAACCAGACCTGAACCAGACCTGAACCAGACCTGAACCAGGACTGAACCAGGACTGAACCAGGACTGAACCAGGACTGAACCAGGTCTAAACCAGGACTAAACCAGGACTAAACCAGGTCTAAACCAGGTCTAAACCAGGTCTAAACCAGGAACTAAACCAGGAACTAAACCAGGAACTAAACCAGGAACTAAACCAGGACTAAACCAGGACTAAACCAGGACTAAACCAGGTCTAAACCAGGTCTAAACCAGGAACTAAACCAGGAACTAAACCAGGAACTAAACCAGGACTAAACCAGGACTAAACCAGGAACTAAACCAGAACTGAACCAGAACTGAACCAGGTCTGAACCAGGACTGAACCAGGACTAAACCAGGACTAAACCAGGACTAAACCAGGTCTAAACCAGGTCTAAACCAGGTCTAAACCAGGTCTAAACCAGGTCTAAACCAGGACTAAACCAGGACTAAACCAGGACTAAACCAGGTCTAAACCAGGACTAAACCAGGACTAAACCAGGACTAAACCAGGTCTAAACCAGGTCTAAACCAGGTCTAAACCAGGTCTAAACCAGGACTAAACCAGGTCTAAACCAGGACTAAATCAGGTCTAAACCAGGTCTAAACCAGGTCTAAACCAGGTCTAAACCAGGACTAAACCAGGTCTAAACCAGGACTAAATCAGGTCTAAACCAGGTCTAAACCAGGACTAAACCAGGACTAAACCAGGACTAAACCAGGACCTAAACCAGGACTAAACCAGGACTAAACCAGGACTAAACCAGGACTAAACCAGGACTAAACCAGGAACTAAACCAGGACCTGAACCAGACCTGAACCAGACCTGAACCAGACCTGAACCAGACCTGAACCAGACCTGAACCAGACCTGAACCAGACCTGAACCAGACCTGAACCAGGACTGAACCAGGACTGAACCAGGACTGAACCAGGTCTAAACCAGGACTAAACCAGGACTAAACCAGGTCTAAACCAGGTCTAAACCAGGTCTAAACCAGGAACTAAACCAGGAACTAAACCAGGAACTAAACCAGGAACTAAACCAGGTCTGAACCAGGTCTGAACCAGGTCTGAACCAGGTCTGAACCAGGTCTGAACCAGGTCTGAACCAGGTCTGAACCAGGTCTGAACCAGGTCTGAACCAGGATCATTTGGGACGGCTCACCCAGAAGAGCCATCATCTGGCTCCTAACGGCTCTTCATTTTACCAACTTTATTTTTTATATTTCAGCCAAATTTAGCACAGTTTTGACAAATGAGTTGTTTCATGAATTCATACAAATAAACACGGATTGTAATGAAGAATTCCAAATTTCCGATGCTTTGAAACTCCCAGTGACCTGACTTCCTCACAGCACTGCAGCAGATAAACACCGCTATAATTAAGCATAAAAATAAAAAGGACAGATGTTGACTTTTTCATTTAAACACACACCTTTAACGAAAAACAGTTAATATAAGAAGTTAAATATACAACCTAATAAAAAATAAATATGTAACTGTAATGTTTAACTTTTATTTTTCAGGGCAGTTGATCCAGGTCTTCTCTGTTTTTATCTGCTCTGTTTTTGAAAAGATACTTTCATTAAAAAATAAATAAATAAATAAATAAAAAGCGCCTCGCAGATGGGAGCGGCTCTCACCGACCATCACTGGTTCATAGGAAACATCCAAAAACGCTTTAACTCGGAAATAACGGAAATAAAAAGCTGTTGCTCATCACTGAATTTTAATTGATGACCCCTGTTTTAAAACATTAATATTATTTTAAAACTTTTTTTGTTGAAATAATATTATACTTTTATCACAGTGAACTAATGGTGCACACTGAAGCCTAAGCTCTAAAGTTCAGATTTCAGTGGATAATACTCACTGCAGTAAAAACAAACCTCATTGGAAAACATGAGACACAGGTATAAATAAATACAACAATAAAATGCAATTTTTTTTGCTGTTTTTATTTATTGTATGCAAAATTAAATGCAAATACAAAAAGGAGTCAGCTGGGTCCTGTCATTTCCCTGTTATGTTATTATAGGACTAAAGCTGAAAATGTGAATTATCTTCAGTTTGAACAAAGCCAGTTTTGGATGGAGTCAGATCTTTTATGGTTTGAGAAAGTTAGAGCTGCACCCTGAGGTCTGCAGCTCCTCACTCACAGAGCGGCTCCTCACTCACTCACAGAGCGGCTCCTCACTCACTCACAGAGCGGCTCCTCACTCACTCACAGAGCGGCTCCTCACTCACTCACAGAGCGGCTCCTCACTCACTCACAGAGCGGCTCCTCACTCACTCACAGAGCGGCTCCTCACTCACTCACAGAGCGGCTCCTCACTCACTCACAGAGCGGCTCCTCACTCACTCACAGAGCGGCTCCTCACTCACTCACAGAGCGGCTCCTCACTCACTCACAGAGCGGCTCCTCACTCACTCACAGAGCGGCTCCTCACTCACTCACAGAGCGGCTCCTCACTCACTCACAGAGCGGCTCCTCACTCACTCACAGAGCGGCTCCTCACTCACTCACAGAGCGGCTCCTCACTCACAGGGCTGAGGTAAAAATCAACTTAACATTTGCTGTGTCCTGGTGCATTTTAGAAAGTTTTAGCTGAAGATGGAGCGAATAAAACGATCTGCAGTTTCCTCAAATCTGTGTGAAGGCAACTGACTGGAAGCAAACTGCTCTGTGTGAGAGAGTTCTGCTTTAACAAACAACAACTTACACACACAGAGCGGCTCACTCACACACAGAGCAGTTTTTACTCAAACTATTCATCTCAAATAAAGATGAAATGCAAATAAATTATTCCTCCTCCTCTGCTCCTGTCTGCTCCTCTCTGCTCCTGTCTGCTCCTGTCTGCTCCTGTCTGCTCCTCTCTGCTCCTCTCTGCTCCCCTCTGCTCCCCTGAGCTCCTCCTCTGCTCCTCCTCTGCTCCTCTCTGCTCCTGTCTGCTCCTGTCTGCTCCTGTCTGCTCCTGTCTGCTCCTGTCTGCTCCTGTCTGCTCCTCTTCTGCTCCTCTTCTGCTCCTCTTCTGCTCCTCCTCTGCTCCTCCTCTGCTCCTCTCTGCTCCTGTCTGCTCCTGTCTGCTCCTCTCTGCTCCTCTCTGCTCCTGTCTGCTCCTGTCTGCTCCCGTCTGCTCCCGTCTGCTCCTGAGCTCCTCTGAGCTCCTCTCAGCTCCTGTCTGCTCCTCTCAGCTCCTGTCTGCTCCTCTCAGTGCTAATGCCTTTCCTTTCGGGCTCTGCCACAATAAAGTAGTTTCTGTTGCTGGAAAAGGATGAAGCTTTATTTTGAAGGGTCACAGGAAGTAGTTGAGTGCTGTTAACAGAAACTTTACAGAGCTTCCTCTGCAGCTGCAGTTTCTCCTCTGACTGTTGCTCATCATTAATAACAAAGTTATTGTTAATAATGATCTGTTGTGTAAAAGTTTCAGAGTAAAACAGAAACTGGAGCTAAAAAAACACCGCTGCTGTTCTCAGATGGAGCGTCTTGTAATGAAGCCAAAATGCTTTTCCAAACTTTAACGGTGCAATATCTCTGTGATTCCTGAAACTATCAACGCCAAATAAAAACTGACACAAAGCTTGAGCTGTGATCTGTCAGTCTGCTGTAGCTGCAGGTCTCTGTGTCCAGCCGTTTGTTTTACAGCAGCTGCACAAAGACGTAATGTCAGTCACTCACACCAGCGTCATTATGGACCTGAGTAGCCCGTCATGTAGGACGCTCAGGGGCCGAGCTCTGACCGCCAGGGGCAGGGGCCGAGCTCTGACCGCCAGGGGCCGAGCTCTGACCGCCAGGGGCAGGGGCCGAGCTCTGACCGCCAGGGGCCGAGCTCTGACCGCCAGGGGCAGGGGCCGAGCTCTGACCGCCAGGGGCAGGGGCCGAGCTCTGACCGCCAGGGGCAGGGGCCGAGCTCTGACCGCCAGGGGCAGGGGCCGAGCTCTGACCGCCAGGGGCCGAGCTCTGACCGCCAGGGGCCGAGCTCTGAGCGCCAGGGGCCGAGCTCTGAGCGCCAGGGGCCGAGCTCTGACCGCCAGGGGCCGAGCTCTGACCGCCAGGGGCCAAGCTCTGACCGCCAGGGGCAGGGGCCGAGCTCTGACCGCCAGGGGCCGAGCTCTGACCGCCAGGTCTCCACTAACCCTACTTTAATCTACAGAAGGTAAACTTTTATTGTCCCTGAAGGAAACCTGTTCTCTGCATTTTACCCGTCCTTCAGAGTCCTGGGTTTAAACCTGTCAGGACCAGGTCTGAGCCAGGATCCCGGTCTGGAGTAGATCCCGGCCAGGATCCCGGTCTGGAGTAGATCCCGGCCAGGATCCCGGTCTGGAGTAGATCCCGGCCAGGATCCCGGTCTGGAGTAGATCCCGGCCAGGATCCCGGTCTGGAGTAGATCCCGGCCAGGATCCCGGTCTGGAGTAGATCCCGGCCAGGATCCCGGTCTGGAGTAGATCCCGGCCAGGATCCCGGTCTGGAGTAACCAGAGCTGGAGGATTATTGTGCATGTTTTAGGTTGATGAGGGGAAACCTGAGGAAACCTGGAGAGAACATGTGAACTCCACACAGAAAGGCCTCACACACTTTATTTTAACAGGCTGGGTTAAAAAAAGGCAGCCAATAGATTAAAATATACATAAAAGATTGCTGCTCTTGGCTCCAACCTCTGCAGGACGTTTCTGTCACCTGTGGCAGAGTCGTTATCTCCTCCACGAGTTTGTTTACCTTTTTAAATTCTGTCTCCAGCGCCGTCTGAAATAAACTCTGTCTTTTTATTTTCTCCAGGTCCTGTCCTGCTCCGTCGCCTCCCGCTCCGCCGCCTCCCGCTCCGTCGCCTCCCGCTCCGTCGCCTCCCGCTCCGCCGCCTCCCGCTCCGCCGCCTCCCGCTCCGTCGCCTCCCGCTCCGCCTCCTCCCGCTCCGTCGCCTCCCGCTCCGCCTCCTCCCGCTCCGTCGCCTCCCGCTCCGCCTCCTCCCGCTCCGCCTCCTCCCGCTCCGTCGCCTCCCGCTCCGTCTCCTCCCGCTCCGCCTCCTCCCGCTCCGTCGCCTCCCGCTCCGCCTCCTCCCGCTCCGCCTCCTCCCGCTCCGCCTCCTCCCGCTCCGCCTCCTCCCGCTCCGCCTCCTCCCGCTCCGCCTCCTCCCGCTCCGTCTCCTCCCGCTCCGTCTCCTCCCGCTCCGTCTCCTCCCGCTCCGTCTCCTCCCGCTCCGTCTCCTCCCGCTCCGTCGCCTCCCGCTCCGTCGCCTCCCGCTCTGTTGCCATGAACCCCTACAGCAACCCGGCCCATCTTTGTCTCTCTGACCTCACTTGCACCGCCCCCGGCATCACCTCCTCCCCTCCCTCTGTGTCCGGTCCTCCCCTTTACCCCGCCCCTTACCCAGCTGACCAATCAGAGCAGCTTAACATACCAGACCCGCTCCAGTCCGGCCAATCAGAGCTCTGGAATCCTTACGCCGCTTCAGCTGCTCACGGCCAAAGTTTAGCCGCGAACTATCCCGCGTTGGTCCAATCAGAAAGCACGAAAATGAACGACAAAACGAGCGACTTCCTGCCAGAGGACCAGCCGGACCCCTCGAACCCGCACCGGCTCTCCATCGTCTCAGACTCGTCCCAGATCCCGGACCTGGAATGCTCGATCTGCTTCAGTCAGTTCAACAACGCCTTCCGCTGCCCGAAGATGCTGCAGTGCCACCACACCTTCTGCCTGGAGTGCCTGGCGAGGATGAACGTCAAGTCGCGGGAGCCCAGCGCCATCCAGTGCCCGCTGTGCCGCGCCCTCACCCCGCTGCCCGACCTGGGACTGCCCAAACTGGACACGGACCCCGAGGTGCTCTCCTGCCTGCCCAGCGCCATGCAGACGGTCTACAGCGTCCGCTTCCTGCGCAACAAGGGACGGCTGCAGCTCAAGAGGTTAGGCCTGGTTTAGGCCTGGTTTAGGCCTGGTTTAGGCCTGGTTTAGGCCTGGTTTAGTTCTCGTTTAATCCTGGTTTAGTTCTCGTTTAGTCCTGGTTTAGTTCTCGTTTAGTCCTGGTCTATAGCATCTCTCTCTCCTCACATTAACTCAGATGCCCTCCCTCTCTCTCTCTCCTCACATTAACCCAGATGCCCTCCCTCTCTCCTCAGGCCTGCCGGTGTCGTTCTGACCCAGAGCACGCGGCGCTCTCTGGATGTGGGGTTGCCCAGCCCGCTGCCCAGGGACCCGGTGGGCGGGGCCAGAGGCGGAGCGGGCGGGGCTCTGTTCAGGCTGACGGGACGTCCCGCCTGCAGAGCCTTCCTGCTCACGGCCGTCATCATGATGATCATCCTGCTCGTTGCCACCGTCGTCATCCTCCTCATTATGAACAAGGTGTGATGTCACTTCCTGTTTATGCTTCTATCATGGATTCCTAACATCAGCATAGGTTTAGCGGCGCAGAAAAGTGGGAAATGTTCCTCGCAAAAGCTCTTAACCTTACTCTGAAATAACAAATCTGGTAGCAACGCCCCCCAACACGGATATAACTACAGGACATTAATCCTGTTTAAATTCACCAACGTCTCTACCAGATCTGTGACAGGTGTGATGCCGTCTTCACAAATGTCAGCATTGTTTTTAGAGCTTGGCTTACTTGAAAACGTTTGTTTGCAAGAAATTTGACTGAGAACACCTTGAAATTAAATGTCTAAAATTATGATGCCAAGATGGCCGACCAGAGCATTATGGAGCAAATCCGGTAGGCGCCATGATGACAAAAGCCCCAACTAAAACTCATTCTTTTCCAATTAAACCACTTCAAATCCAAAGTCTTTCTGAGGACATTAGAGTTTATGAAAAAAGTTACGTGTAAAACATGAACTTCTGATGGAAAAACAAAACGCACTGTTGTTTGTCCCAGTGCTGTTGCCATACAGTGACAAACCGGTGCACACGGGCAGATTCTGAAGCTAATCTGTTAGCGACACAGAAACAACACAGCAGGACATTAATCCTGTTTACATTCACAAACGTCTCTACCTGATCTGCGACAGGCGTGATGCCGTCTTCACAAATGTCAACAATCTGTTTGTCCAAGTTTTGTTGCTGTACCCAAGATGGCCGACCACAGCATTATGAAGCAAATCTGGTAGAGACGCCATGACAGGAGCGACTCATTCTCGCCTAAACCAGTTCAAATCCAAATTTAAAATGGTTCTGAGGACATTTGTAGTTTTGCACAACCATCTCGACTGGCGTGAACTGCCATGACGCCATGTTTTAGGTCAAAAAGAAAGAGGAGCCATTTTGGAACTGTTGTAAACTGGAATCCTCTACAACACTGTTTTGTCTTTATTTAAATGTCCTGCTCACATCCTGCCCAGATCTGTGTGGAAGCCCTTTCTCTGGACTCTGTGGACTGTGAACAGCTCTTTAACCAAATCAGATGCAAACCACTGCAGCCAGTTTCATTCCCACATTTCCATTTTCCACAAACCTGTATTGGGAGCTATGCAAATCCTCTGTTGGTCAGTTATTTTAATATTTCCACAGAGGACACTGCTGGGGCTCAAACGTGTGCTGTGTGTTTTAGAGTTTATAATATAACTGTTTTATACTGAAGGAACTTTTATAAAGGTTTTAGGTTTTCTCTACTGTTCATGTAAAATATCACTTTTATGTATTTAAGAGACTGTTTTAGGAAAATGGGAATTAATAAATGCTATTTTTGGATCATACTGTTTTTTTGTTTTGTTTTTTTCTATGCTTCCTTACCGATGAGAAACTGAGGTCTGTGGATCTCAAACTGTGGGCAGCAAGTTTCAAGGACATTTTATATTTGGGTCGACAAAACCTAATCTCACAACTCGGTGAAGTTCACCTGTTCCAGGGCCAGGGTCTGGTCCAGGGGCCCGCAGCCTTCTGGAGCCAAAAAGTCAGTTAGGACTGTGTTAAATACTGCACTTATTATCTCAGAGAACTAGAGTTATATCTGTAACTACTGCTTCTGCTCAGTCTGTGTGGAACTGTGTGGACCACTGAGGATAAACAGAAGTCCACAGCAAATAATAATAATGCATCAGTCTTACACAGCACTTTCAGGTCCAAGTCTCTACTATGGAAGCCGATTTCTGCCATTAGAAAAGAAAAATATATATTTTGGATTTTTCTTTTTCTTTTTCATGAACATTGTTTTCTTATAATTACGAGAAAATATTTCATAATTATGAGACAATAGTGTTCATGAAAAAGGGTGAAAAATCAAATATATATATCTTTTTCTTTTCTAGTGGCAGAAATAGTCTTGGGGATAACTCTGCTGTGAACACATGAACGACTGAGAGCGAGCGCCACTGCGAGTCACCACCTGTGCCACCAGAGGGCAGTGTCTGCACACAGACAGTTCTTGTTCATGAAGCGTTGGCAGGAGTTTCTTCTCTGCACTGAGGCGGTGATGTTTTTGTTCAGACTGTCCTCAGTAGAATATACTCGAGATCAGATTAAAATGTCTTTAAATGTGTTTTTTTACACAATTGATTTCAACAGATCATTACATTTTTGACAGCACATTAGAAGTGCTGTGCTTTCTGTCCACCAGAGGGCGCAGTGACCCTTCTCTAAATCCAAGGCTCTCTTCTGCTTGGGCTCTAACTGATCAGGAAAACATGTTTGGAAGAATGGGATACTACTACTACTGCTACTACTGCTACTACTATTACTACTACTACTGCTACTACTACTACTACTACTACTAGTTCTGTTGTATAAATGAGGAAAAATAAAAGACTGTAAATCCTTCAGTGGAATATACACTGAGAGGAGTCTAGACCTGGTTTAGTCCTGGTTTAGTCCTGGTTTAGTCCTGGTTTAGTCCTGGTTTAGTCCTGGTTTAGTCCTGGTTTAGTCCTGCTTTAGACCTGCTTTAGACCTGCTTTAGACCTGGTTTAGACCTGCTTTAGACCTGCTTTAGACCTGCACTGAGAGGAGTTTTGGAATTCGTTAGAAGTTCAGAATAATTGTTCTAAAGGTCATTGCTCCTGTTTACTCCTCCACAGAAGAATTTCCTTGTTAAACCGAGTGTGGTCACGCTCCGCAGCTCCCTCGGCTCGGGGCGGGGCGTCCGCAAACGGCAGCCCCTCAGGTGAGTTCAGGTGAGTTCTCAGGTAAATTTAGCCCTGGTTGCCATGGAGACCGCTCTGTTTGGAGCTGCGGTTACAGAAATATCCGAGTGTGGTTCAGAAGAGTTGTTAGAGTCTCACTGAGCTGCAGGCAGAGACTCGACTGTGAGCGGTTACAGAACACACCTGAGTCTGCACTTTTTATTTTCAGAAAGTTTTTATTTACGGTGTTACGGAGCCTTTAGGGGACATGAAATAAAAAACATGGTGAAAAAAATGAAAGGAAAGGGGGAAAAAAAGCAAAATTCAAGAAACTATTGCAAGATCTTGAGAGTTTTTAAAGCAGTTTAGTTTAGTTCGGGTATTTCCGGGTCAGCCAGGGTCTTGTAACGATGGACACGCACCCATGGGAGAGTTTTATAGAGTTACTCGAGACCTCGCAAAAGTTTCTCGGGATCTCGCAAAAGTTTCTCAAGATCTCGCAAAAGTTTCTCAAGATCTCGCAAAAGTTTCTCAAGATCTCGCAAAAGTTTCTCAGGGTTATCGCAAAAGTTTCTCAGGGTTATCGCAAAAGTTTCTCAAGATCTCGCAAAAGTTTCTCAAGATCTCGCAAAAGTTTCTCAAGATCTCGCAAAAGTTTCTCAAGATCTCGCAAAAGTTTCTCAGGGTTATCGCAAAAGTTTCTCAAGATCTCGCAAAAGTTTCTCAAGATCTCGCAAAAGTTTCTCAAGATCTCGCAAAAGTTTCTCAAGATCTCGCAAAAGTTTCTCAAGATCTTGCATGAAACCAGGAAGCGCTACTGAGCGTTTCTAAAGCTCATTCTGATCAGATTAACAGTCCTCTCTTCCACTGTCTCTGAACTGATGTGACTGTGTGAAGCTCTCGTGCCCTGACTTCACCTCCCATCATGCATCTGTGCTGACCCTGAGGTCGCTGAGGTTAATGCTGCACGCTAACGTTAGCCTCAGGTCTCCCACTCTCTCTCTGTGTGTGGTTCTTCTGCAGTAATCGGGCATTTGCACGAAAAACTCCTCCTCCAGACTTTCACTGGAGACAAGAACTCACGAGACACAACCACAACATCACAGCAGGACCAGGAGAACGTCTCTCAATGTCCTCACACCTGCACAGGTGAAGTGTCTCTGGATGTCTCGGTTCTATAAATAGCACTGCTGTGGGGAGGGGCGGTGCAGGGAAGCGTGAGTTCAGATCATTAGAGTCTCGTCCTGGAGCTGTGTTTGTGTTTCTGTGGCGACTCTCAAACAAACGGAGACACGAGACGCGAGGGAACTCCCAGATCAGGTTCGCTCTGAGACAAAAATGGATTCAGACGTGAAACATCTGCTCCACAAACTCTGCCAACGGAGTCTGAGTCTGTCCCAGTTCCTCTCTGCTTCCTGAGCTCAGAGCATCAGGCGACGCTGAGAGAGGTAACGTTTTAGGGACAACAACATGGGCCGTATCACCATAGCAACAATATCATCATGGACTCCTGTGATATCAGATGGACGCATGGGGCCCCGCTGCACTCATTTCTCTCCCAGTGTCCAGGAAAATGGAACAGTGGTTGCTCTTTTTCCTGGGCGGGCAGGGCAGGAGGTTCAGGGGCCCATAACGGCTCCTGCACACAACATCTCGTCACATCTGGGTTTGAAATATTCATAAACAAGAGCAGCACAAGACTCTGTTACAGATGAAAGGAAGAAGAAGTTAAATTATCCTTTTAATAAATATGATTATTTTTTAATAAAACAGCCATTCCCAAAGTCAAAAGTGCCGCAGCCCACCTTAAATTTCTGAAAATCCCATGTGGACCCCCAGCTGTAGAACTTCATGTTTTTTCAGGGTCATGTTTATCTCCATACATTTCTCAAAAAACACTGACTGTTGGTTAAACATTGTTTTAAAGTTGTATTTTTAAACAAGTATATAAATAATAAAGCAAGTAATTAATTTAAACACTTTATTTTTATGTAAACATAGACAGCCTCTGGGGGCCCCCTGCAGTACCTTTGTGGA